>JANRFK010002932.1:30173367-30188770 GCA_030068395.1 Apalone spinifera | reverse complement strand
GGGGGGGGGGGGGGAATCTTGTCCCTTAAGCTGCGGTTGGCCAGTCTCTTCTCTGCTTTGTGAATGGCAGGGGTTTATGTCCCAAGGAAATCTCCACTTATCACTGCTCTTCTCACCCCCATTATTTTCGTTCAGAATAATTTTATTGGAATAGCAAGTTATATTGCCATTGCTCAAGCATGTGATTCAAAAACAAACAAAAAAAAAGACTCATTGGGTCAAGAAAGTTTAGGCCACAAACATTTTTCTAGTCAGTCTTTCACTGGGGAGATTTGTACAAAGACCGAGGCTGGAATATGATCCTTATATATTAAACTTTTGGGCCCTGATCTTGTGTCAGGATCCAGTAGTGCAGTCCTCTGCTCATGTGGACTCCCATTGACTGCAGTGGAACTCTGCAATGATGCAGGGGTTTGCACTGTTGGAATGTGATGCAGCTCTGAGGGCCTCAAAAGTTATTGTTGTAATCCACATCATTTAGTAGTAAGTGGTGCAGTGCACTGCTAGGACCACACTACTCCTATTCTCTTTTGTTATACTCTCTTCACATTGCAGTTACCTGATTTGTGCGCATAAATATCTTAAGTGTACAAGTTTGGTTCACAACACAACCTACGTTATTTGAAAAAGTGGCCCATAAAGAATCATGATCAGGTTTAAGAGTCAACACTCCATTAAGATGACTGGGGGAGGTTCACACCTCTTCTAGAGTTGCTGTTTTCGGCAACTTGCAGACAACAGGAGACAACACATCAGCTTTGCACATGCTTACACTCAGACCTGATCTAGACTAAAAAGTAACATTGACTCAGCTACTTTGCTCAAGGATGTGAAAAATCCATATCCCTGGGTAGCATAGTTAAGCTGGTCTAATGCTGGGGTACATATTTCTAGGTGGATAGAACTCCTCTTCTGTCAGCATAGCTCTCACCTTGCAGGAAGGTGGATTACTTGCGCCAGCAAGGGGACTCCTCCAATCACTGTAGGTAATGTCTGTGCTGAAGCTCTACAGTGGCTCAGCTGTGCTGCTATAGCATTTTAAATGTAGACAAGTCCTCAGTCCAAGTTTAAAAGACTGCCTTTGTAAGCATAAGGGCTAGAAATATACTCTTTAATTAAAAAGAATGCAGAATCACATAGTCATGGAACTATGTAATACCTAAGGCAGGCAAGATCTGCTCATGGGCTGAGTGTTTGGCTCCACTGGCATAGACTGTGGGCATTTGTAATAGGTAGGTATCAAACATCTGTCCAGTATATGTATCCCTCTTCTGTTGAGGCACACACATCTGACAAACACTAAGGTGCCACAGGACTCCGTATAGGTTTTGCAGATACAAAACTCTGCTGCCCCTCTGATTCATTTCATAGCTCTTTTGGAGGTAAATGGGGTCTGTGAAGAGTGTGTTTACATCCCCCTATGGCAGCGTTTCTCAAACTGTGAATGGCCTCCCCCCTGGGGGGTCACAAGCAAGTTGGGGGGTTACGGTATCACAAAGTTTGAGAACCCCTGCCCT
This sequence comes from Apalone spinifera, assembly GCA_030068395.1. Classification (NCBI taxonomy): domain Eukaryota; kingdom Metazoa; phylum Chordata; order Testudines; family Trionychidae; genus Apalone; species Apalone spinifera. Next base: position 30,187,253 of record JANRFK010002932.1, on the reverse strand, counting down.
ATGGTGAAGAAGGGCCTTCCTGTTCCTTGGAAAGTTAGGTGTCAACCTTTTCTTACACCTGTAGCAGAGAGAGGAGGGATGGATTTTCCTGTAGGGTGAGGTGGAGTTCTTCCCAGCTCTGTGGTGGGGTGTAGCTGTTTGAGGGATGGAGGTCAGGGGTCCATTCCCTTGCTCAGTGGTGGGAAGATAAGTATGGTATGTTGGGGGTGGACATAGGTTTTGGTATTTTATACATATTAGTGGAAACTACATTTTCCAAAATCTTGGTGTGGCAGCGGTGCAAAGCTCTTATGGTGCCTATAATATAAACTTCTCCTGGCTGTGGGTTTTTAAAAGGATGTGCTTTTTGAAAAGGAATCATTTACTTGCAGGTATAATCCCATAATGGCGTGAGTGTGGTTTATTGGAGAGGAATTGATCCTAAAAATGAATAGAGGGAGGACATAAAGAGCATTCCAAACCAAGGGGGTGACTGTTCAGTGGCAATGGTTGTGGTCAAAAAAAGAAGGTGCTTGGACAGCAGTGGAGAGCCAGGTGATCTAGTATGGCCGGGATTCCACGTGGATGGAGAAAGGGTGGTGAAATTGCTGATGTGGAGGGGAAGTATATGGGGGAGAAAAATAGGGAAATAAATTTTGGCAGGGGTGAAATCGAAGAAGGTGGAGTTTATATAATAAAAACTGGGGGAGGAGTAGATCCTGGGGGGGGGGTATGGATGTGTGAAAAAAGTGTTAGTCCATGGTGTGGTCAGATTGGGGGGAATTAGTTCATAGTATGTGCATGGAGCTAGGGAAAGGGGAAGAGGTGTCACTTCTTAGTCAGGAGGTATGAGAGTTGAGAATGAAGATGTGCTCCTGGGAGGAAGGAAAAACATGTAATAAAGGTAATTGCTTAAGGTAGAAGAAGGAATTACTTTGAGTGTTAAGGATGTGTGTGGGGGGAGGTGCACTGAGATTTGTTTCTGAGAGAAGGGGTGAGGTAACCAAAAAAGGATGTGAAAGGATTAAGAGTAGGTGACAGTGTAGAGGTGTGATTAGTTTCCACATCTCATTTCATCTGTAGGGAAGCGTGGGGATCTATTTCTGGGTTATCAAATGTGTCATTCTTTTTATCCAAGGATAGTGGATTTTGCTTTATTAATGTGTGTCCTTAATGGGGCTCTTGCGGTGGCATTGAGCTCTTACCAAATGAGAAGTAATTAATAGATTTTAAGTCCAGGAGGGACCACTATGAATATCTAGTCTCATCACAATGATCATCTAGATTTGATTACAAGGCAACTAGGCAACTGCTTTTTATGAACTACCTGGGTGCCAAATGCACCCAACATGATTGCCAAAACCTTAGTCTTCTTCCTTGATGACTTCGGTGCAATTATGAGTTGTTGGAACAAAATGTTTTGTTTATATAGACAACAGATAGTCAGGATACTGTAGAACAAATGGTGTTAAATATAAGAAGGGCTACTGTCCTGATTCTCTTCCATTTAACGAAACTTATTTTTAAAAAAAGAATGGAAAATTTGGCAATCTACCGTAAGACTGCCACAGATTGGTCCCACAATATGAGAGAAATAGGGTGGGTGAGGTAATATATTTTTTTATTGAACAAACTTCTGTCGTCACATTATAAAGAGACGAGCTTTTGAGTTTAGCACAGAGCTGGGCAAGATGTGGCCCAAGGGCTGGATCTGGCCTGCCTAACACTTTGATCTGGCCCTCAGGCAGCATCTGACTGATTTCTATGTGTATCCTGCTGCCTGTGCCACCGCATTTCCAGGCAGTGGCTCAGGCAGCAGGATCTACGTAAATGGCGCCCGGTTCCTGGTTGCGGTGCTACCCTGGAAAGGGCCGGAGCTACGAGTCTTTTAAAAAGCCACAGCAGCCTGGGTGCCTGTGGTAGCAGTGGGGGCGGGAGCTGCAAGCTCTTTGCTCAGTTTTTACTTCAAAGCCTCCAGCCCCAGACAACTCTGGAGGGAGGGTTAGTCCCCAGTCCCACCCCTTCAACCTCAAGTTCTCCCCCCTCCAGGGGTGGAGCCGGCCCATGACCACCTACCAAAATTCATTATGTGGCCCCTCCTGCAAAAATTATTGCCTACCTCTGGTTTAGCACTAAAGAAGAGCACTGTATAAGCTCAAAAGCATGTCTGCCAAGAGCCTTGCCCGCCATGTTTCACTCCAATTTTAGAATACGAGAACCTTGACAAAAGAGGGTTCAATGTCCTCGTTAGTGAGGCACTGAGGTGTTCAGAACAAGTTAACTTATGCGGTTGGTTATTGCTAATGGCAGTGTGATCTCCACTATATTCTACATTTTTAGGCCATGGGGTATGTCCCTCTTGACAAAGGCAATATTTGTACTGTTTTCAGAATGAATAACTTGAAACAATTAGTTGGTAGGAAGAATGTTGCTAAGATGGAGGACAGATTCTCCTTAGAACAATTCACAATTGTGCGGTTTTTATATTTTGTATGCTAAGGATGGACTTCAGCAATCATATCCCTACTGAGTTGTAAAGATTGTTGAATACTGCTAGTCTTGTAAATTTAGTTGTCTTCAAAAGTGCTGGTATGCAAAGCAGAATTATAATGTGACGCTCCTTAGTGGATACATTTCAATTGCCCACTCTGTTTTAGGGATGTTAAATTGCAGGTAATCAGCTAATTGAGTAGTTAATGGAATTTCCATTCACTACTCAATTAGCCCCCGCTGCGGCTCTGCCTTTTAAATGTATTAAGTGCCGGGGCTCTTAATACATTTAAAAAGCAAAGGTGCAGTATCTAGGACTGAGCACAAGCCGTGAATCAGCAGATTCCCGGTTCTCACCTGATCCCCTGCTATACCTCTGCCCCCGCCCCGGAGATGGTGCTAGGGGGAACTAGTTAAGCTGGTTCCCCCCAGCACCTACCGGCTCCCCACTCTCATTGCCTCTCTCTGATAGAGGCAGTAAAGGGGAATGGGGTAGAGCGATGAGTTGAGTCACTACTCGACTGTCTGATAAACATATACTTATCAGATGGTCGACTAGTTGCTTACATCCCTACTCTGTCTGAGAGACCTGTCCTAACAATAATTATGTAGGGTAACACTTCCTTATACTGTAACAGTGATATAATAGTGGGCATTTAACACTCTGTTTTATGCGGACCATGGCTGTTTTTCTCCTCTGGTAGTATTTATATATGAACTTCAGGGAAGTTTAAGTATCAGGTTTGTCTGAGTCAGGGTGAAAGTAATTTAAATTTCTGACGGGGGAAGGGTCTGAGCGCGGAGGAGGTTGTGATACACAGTACCTGTAAAGAATGTAAATGTGGGATGGAGTGTAGGGAGCTCAAGGCAGGGGATGGGGATATGTGGGGGTGCAGGAGTCAAGGCAGAGACTTGGGGGAATGGACAACTCAGGGCAGGATGTGGGGGGGGGAGTTTGCAGGGATCTTGGTTAAGAGTGTGAAAAGGGTCTTGGGCAGAGGGTTGGAGTATGGGGGGGTGCAGGAGTTAGGGTTGGGGTGAGAAGGGGCTCAGGGCAGGGGATGGGGGGATCAGGAGCAAGGGTGGGGGCTGGTAGGTGTTGGGAGGGATGAACCCTTCCCCCCACCCCCCAGTGATTTGTATCAGGGTTGCTTGCTCTTCCCCTCTCTGTCGCTGTCAGGAAGCAAGGAGAGAGTGCACAGCTCATGTGCCCCCTGCCCATACCAGCCAGAGGGAGAGGAATGCAGCAAACTGCACTTTCCCCTCGCTCTCTGACAGTGACAGGAAGGGGAACAGTGATCAGCTTCTCTGTATGAATATTGCGGGGGTGGGGCTTCAGCCCCCCTCCCTAAATGGTGCCTGAGAGCAGGGCGTAGGACTGGGGCAGTCCTGGGCAGAGGGGAGCGCACTCCAGCCTAGCGTGGCAGCCCGCAGCAGAGCCCTGGAAGCCATGCTGGGAGCGTGCTGAGCTTTTCCCTGCAAGGGAGCACCCTAGCCTGCCATCTCCTTGCCAGAGTGGTACACCGGGATGCACCAGCTTACTTTCCCCTCTGGTCTGGGTGCAGGTGTTTTAGGGAAACATATGTTTATGTATTGCAGCTCCTGCTCTAGGATCTGGAACAGGCACATACTTTTCCTGCCTTAGTTTCTTTTGAAAATGACTTGAGGCACTGTCTTACCCTCCAGTTCTGTCAATTTCTGATGGTAATAAATTTTCTGTTGAACGAAGTTTACAAATGTTACCCTGCTTGATGGGAACAGCCAGCCAGGAGGATTTCCCAAGGAGAAATGTCCAAATAGTAAGAACTTTTTCCTTTTGGATCCCAACTCCACCGGTACGTGGACCACTTAAAAACCGTAAAACAAGCCCCCCAAAGCCCATAGTTAATAGCTGTGGCTTTGCTGTTTGAACTCCAGAGAATCCGTAAATAATCCATGAGGGAAACCAGGTAGGAGATTGCATATCAGTGCTCTCTTAGAGCCTGCTTACTAATTAATAAGAAAAGCCCACCCTCCAACGCAACAGTTACTAGGTGGGGTATGATTCTCCAGAATTCAGCTGTATGGGAGGCCACTATTAATCCAGTTGCAGAGATCAGTTGCCAAGTGAATATAGTGATGCTAAAGTCTCCCTTTCTAACTTGAAGGAGCAGTTATTTACTCTTGCCAAGTGTGAAGTTCAGCTGCCCCACATTTGGTAAAGGCCCAGCAAAACTAGGTTTGTATTCAGTAGATTGATGAGGAGAGAAAAATTCTCTGCATTGGAATTGTTGCAAGTGCTGTTGTTTTGGGTGGTGTCTATTACAAATTAGCTTTTTTGTAATGTGTTCCATGACTTTCTGCTTTTGGTGCATGACTGGTTCAGTTATCCTGTATGCTGTAATATTCTAGGGGCACAGTATCAATTGGTACAATGTGGCATTATAGGGAAAAGCACACTAAAGTGTACTGCTGTCTTATGCTAGATTCATTAATTTGGCAACATTTGTCTACTCTGCTATGTTAATAAAGTGACTGATTGAATTTCTTTTCTGCCAGCAACTTAGATAACATGTAGCACTAACACCTGCCATACTTGGGGACACCTACAAACAATTCGATGAAAGCTCCTTCAGCCCAATTCAGAAGTGGGAATTCAAGAGAGCTTGGGCTTTAATAAGAGTACTTGGGGTTGGACTTCTGGCTGTGATATGTCCTCTTAACAGAACATGATAATGTGAGGAGATTCAATGCACTTAATCTAGAACAAATCTTAGCATTTTTGGATCTATAAAGCAATTTCCCAGATAGCTTTCCTTCCTCCAGTGTAGTGATACTCAGACTGAGGTTTGGGAGCCACAGGTAGCTCTTTGCCGCACATGATAGTAAAATGCTGGATGATTTAATTTATCACCCAATCAGACGTTATTACTATGTTAACCAGTTGTAGAATACTTGGTCATTTCGCTGTGAGAATTATATAAATAATGCTAAATGAATCAATGAATTCACTCTGCTGTGATTCTTCTGGGTGATGTGGATCGCTGATTTGGTTCCTGAACCACTGAGGTTTGAGTATCACTGCTCTCACGTAACTGACTTCTGCTGTTAAAGGAGGATCAGTGAGACTTTGGAGTGGAAGGGGGTAAAACTCCCAAATTTAACAGGCTATATGAAGTGTGTGTTGGGAGTGGAGTGGGAGAGAGTGAAGGGAAACCTGACTACTAGCAGTGTCCTGTTGCAGGAGTAGTTCCCAGCTGTTTTGCCAGGTTGCAAATATCTCTGCCAACACTCTCACAAGTTTCCTCATCTGGAGAGATCTGTGTGTATTCCACTGAAATTTAGTCTTTAGAAAGTTGTCTGCAAACATCAGCAGGTTGATTGTCGCAGTGAGGACCCCTGTGAGATGAGTGTGGTACTTTCTCCATTGTATAGATGGCAAACAAAAGCAGAAAACCTGTTTTGCCTGAGACCACTGGGGGAGCTAGCATCAATTATGGGATTACAGCAAAGGTGGTCCCTTGTTCTCCATCCTGTGCTTTGTCCACTAAACTGTGCTGTTTCACTCGAAGGCAGGGTGGGGAACCTAAGACCAAGGGGCTGGATGCAGCCCCTGCTTGCCTGGCTCTGGCCACTGAGGCTCAGAGCTTCCCCCTCAGCATTGGGGAGCCCACACTGGTGCTCCAGCCCCCACCCCAATCCCCACTGTGGGGCTGGAGCACACAGAATCTACTAGCCTAGACTCTCCTAAGCTGTGGTGTGTGTGTGTGTGTGTCTTTCTCCTTCTCAATCAGTGAGGGTTTTGGTGTTTTTCCCCCCTGTGGGTCAGTAGTAGGGCTATTAAGTAGCATTTAATTAGCTAATTGAGAAGTCAATGGAATTTCCATCAACTACTTGATTAGTTGATGATGGGGGAGAGGTGCTCGCTATCCCTGCTGTGCCCCTCCCCCCACTGCTTCTGATACAGAGGCAGCATTGGGGAGGGAGGGAGTAATCAAATTGTTGTCTCGACTACTCATTTACATCCCTAGTCAGCAGCCCTAGACCCCCAAAATTTTCCCACCCCTACTCTAGTGGGGTGCCTCTCTGATAGCCAGATACAGCTTTGGCAGGTCAACAGAAGAGCCATCTAAACTGGTAGGAAGTTTGTGGCATTTGTAATGCTTTCAGTGTCCATTTAGAGAGCATGCTAATACTGGAATTACTCTAGGAGAGTTGCTCCCAATTTCTTAACTAAACTTTCCTCCTATTTCCAGTTACAAGGGCTCAGTCAAATTTTGAGTTTGTGGCAAATTCTTCCCTTGCTGCCTGAGATGATAGAGAGGGTCTCAGGTTTTATAAAATCTGACTCTATTTCTCCACAGCTGAGCATCACCACCTGTTTAAAAAAACCCTGGAAGACTAGTGTTGGCTCAAAATGTACCTCAGGAAGCAGCAATGGTGAGAGGAATAGACCGGGTGTGGTCAAACCCTCTGAACTGCATATGTCAGTCTTCAGAAGTTTGAGAGCTGTTGCACACCTGTTGGGGGCTCAAGGCTTCAACCCTGGTCTTGCTGAAGCCCCAATTCCTGGCAGGCGTGCCCAGTGGGGCTGGAACCCATAGATCTCCTCCCTGCTGGGCAGAAGCCTTTACCCCATCACCTCACAGCAAGGCACAGGTCCAGCGCTCCCCACACAAGTCTGGTAGGTGGAGAGTTGGAGAGAGGTGTGGAGGCTCCATGAGCCACTTTAACTGTAAAAGAGTCTTATGCAGCTCGAGCCATGGTTTTCCCACCTTGGACTAGACTTTACTATTCAGGACCCATGGGGGGCAAGAGGGCCATTTGGCTCAAAGGGGCCCTCAAATGTAGACACTTGTTGGTTTTTCTTGCACAGAAAAAGGCTAGAAAAGCCTTTTGTTAAATAAAAAATCAACTGGTCTCACTTTTTTTGTGCCTTATTTTTTTTTCATGTATCATCATTTTTTATTTTTATATGGCTAGGGGCCTCAAAATCTGGAAGTCATAGAATTGTAGAATCCTAGGGCTGGAAGAAACATCAGGAGGTCATCAAGTCCAGCCCCCTTCCCAAAGCAGGACCAACCCCAACTAAATCATCCCAGCCAAGCTGGGACTTAAAAACCTCTAGGGATGGAGATTGTTCCACCTCCCTAGGGACCCCATTCCAGAAATGGGTGACAGGAGAGGGATCATGTGAGGATTACCTATTGTGTTCCCTCCCTTTGGGACACCTGGCATTGGCCACTGTTGGCAGACAGGATACTGGGCTGGATGGACCTTTGGTCTGACCCGGTTTGGTTGTTCTTATGCTCTTATGAGGATCATGCTTCACCACCCTCCTAGGGAAATAGTTTTTCCTAATATCTAGCCTAGACCTTCCCCTCTGCAACTTGAAACCATTGCTCCTCCTTCTGCCACCTGTCACCACTGAGAACAGCCTCTCTCCATCCTGTTTGGAACCCCCCTTCAGGGAGTTAAAGGGTTCTGTCAAACCCCCCTCACTCTTTGGCAGACTAAATAAGCCCAAATCCTTCAGCCTCTCCTCATAGGTCATGTGCTCCAGCCCCCGAATCATTTTGGTTGCCCTTCGCTGGACCCTCTCCAATGTGTCCACATCCTTTCTGTACTGGGGGACACAATATTTGAGAAGTGGCCTCACCAGAGCCGAATAAAGTAGAATAATCACTTCCCTCGATCTGCTGACCATGCTTCTCCTAATGCACCCTAATATGCCATCCGCCGCCTTGGCTACAAGGGGACCATGTTGACTCATATCCAGCTTCTCATCCACTGTAAACCCCAGGTCCTTTTCTGCTGAACTGCTGCTTAGCCAGTTGGTCCCCAGCCTGTAACAATGCTTGGGATTCTTCCGTCCCAAGGGCAGGACTCTGCACTTGTCCTTGTTGAACCTCATCAGATTTCTTTTGGCCCAATCCTCCAATTTGTCTAGGTCACTCTGGACCCTATCCCTACCTCTCCCCCTAGCTTAGTGTCATCCACAAACTTGCTAAGGGTGCAATCCATCCCCTCATCCAGGTCATTAATAAAGATGTTGAACAAAACCAGCCCTAGAACCGATTCTTGGCGCACCCACTTGAACCCAACTGCCAGCCAGACATTGAGCCATTGATCACTACCTGTTGAGCCCAACAATCTAGCCAGCTTTCTTTCCACCTTGCAGTCTATTTATCCAATCCATACTTCCTTAACTTGCTGTCAAGAATATTGTGGGAAACCATATCAAAAGCTTTGCTAAAGTCAAGGTATATCACATCCACCGACTTCCTCATGTCCGCAGAGACAGTTATCTCATCATAGAAGGCAATCAAGTTGGTCAGACATGACTTGCCCTTGGTGAATCCATGTTGACTGTTCCTGATCGCTTTCCTCTCTTCCAAGTGCTTCAAAATGAATTTGTTGAGGATTCCCTCCATGATTTCTTCAGGGCCTGAGGTGAGGCTGACTGGTCTGTAGTTCCCTGAATTGTCCTTCTTCCCTTTTTTAAAGATGGGCACTACATTTGTCTTTCTCCAGGCATCTGGGACCTCTCCCGATCTCCACGAGTTTTCAAAGATAATGGTTAAAGGCTCTGCAGTGACATTTGCCGATTCCCTCAGTACCCTCGGATGCATTAAATCTGGACCCATGAATTTGTGTATGTCTAACTTTTTTTTAAATAGTTCTTAACCTGTTCTTTCTCCACCAAAGGCTGCCCACCTCCTTCCCATACTGTGTTGTTGAGTGCGGTAGTCTGGGAGCTGCCCTTGTCTGTGAAAACAGAGGCAGAAAAATAGAGTACTTCAGCTTTTCCCACATTACTAGGTTACCTCCCTCATCTAGTGAGGGTCCCACAACCTCCCTGATCACCCTTCTGTTGCTAACATGCCTGGCGAAACCTTTCTTGTTCCCCTTCACATCCTTTGCTAGCTGCAATTCCAATTGTGCTTTGGCCTTCCTGGTTAGACCCCTGCATTCTTGAGCAATATAGTTATACTCCCAGGCCTCTCTGGACCTCGGAAAGGGCCTGTTAACATTTCGTCCATTTGTAGTGTGGTTTTTAACCTTTGACTTTCAATAGAATGTTTTGTTTGGATTTTAAAATTTGATTTTATTTTTAAGTTGACGTCCCTTTAATGGGCAAACGAGTTCCTGTGAGGGGAAAAATATGCAGTACACCAGTCCTGGTAATTCCAAACCAATTTCCATTTCTAATTGAATAATGAAAAATTCAGTTAGCTAGTTTCTGTATTCTGTAGGCATGCAAGCCAAGTCCCTGTTGCCAAATCAATTTGTTTTTTAATGTCTCCCACAGTCGCTAATCCTTTTGTATTTTTGAGTGCTGAGTGAAGGAGACACTACCCTCTTTTTGACCATCCTCTACAGCGTGTTAGATGTTTTATTTAGAGTAACATGCACTTTGGGCTAAGCCCTTTCCAGGCCCAGGAAGGAGGGCCCCTACTCCAGGGAGTCCACAGTTCAGGCTAGCCAGACAAGGAGGCAGAGGTTAGAAGAAAGGAAGCAATGACAGGCAGTCTGTATGTGAGTCGAGTAGATCTGCTGTTTAATTGTTGCCAGTAACACTGGACATCATTAAACATTGGTTATTTCAGAGGTGGACTGAAGCCTTAATTCTGAAAGGTTGGTTTCTTCCTCCAGTGGTGTGGCAGACAAATAGATGCAAGTTTGGAAAGGATTCTGTTGTATTCTTACTGCTTAGGCCAGCTGAGGAGAGGGGGGTGATTCATCATAATTTTGCACCTCTCCAATACCTGATAAAAAGTGGTATTTCAGACTGAACAGGCTGTTTTCTTTCCTAGCCTCATGCCTCGTGAGCACTGCTACAATTGCAGCTGTTAACAAACTTGGGAGGGGGGGACCCAGGGCCGGGAAACCACAGCCATGTCCCTGGCAGACATTCCCAATGGGGATAGGGCAGCATTGGGACAGCTGGTAGGTATTGGGATGCTGGATGGGTGGGGGAGGAACTCTGAGCTGTCCTGATGGAGAGAGGCCAAGATGAGCTGGAGTTTCTCCATATTCCTTGGGCCTTGAGAATCCCCGGGGATGGGGCACTTCCTGGTTCCACCCAGACCAAGCCAGGTTGTAATCTCTCCATACAGATTATGAAGAGAGGCTAAAATATGAAGAGATTATGAAGAGAGGCTAAAGCGACTGGGACTTTCCAGTTTAGAAAAGTGGAGACTGAGGGGAGATATGATAGAGGTATATAAAATCATGAGTGGTGTGGAGAGGGCAGATAAAGAAAAGTTATGTATTCGTTTCATAATAGAAGAACTAGAGGACACCAAATGAAATTAGTGGGTAGCAGGTTTAAAACTAATAAAAGAAAGTTCTTCACACAGCACGTAGTCAACCTGTGGAACTCCTTGCCAGAGGAGACTGTGAAGGCTAGGACTATAACAGAGTTTAAAGAGAAGCTAGATAACTTCATGGAGGCTAGGTCCATAAAAGGCTATTAGCCAGGGGATAGAAATGGTGCCTCTGGCCTCTGTTTGTCAGAGGCTGGAGAGGGATGGCACGAGACAAATCGCTTGATCATTGTCTTCGGTCCACCCCCTCTGGGGCATCTGGCGCTGGCCACTGTGGGCAGACAGGACACCGGGCTAGATGGACCTTTGGTCTGACCCAGTATGGCCGTTTTATGTGTGGGGAAAGTAGGAGTGAGTGGAAAGCCTTTGGACTCATCTGAGCAATCAGCCTTTGCTCTAGTTTTGTTCTTAACAAGCCCTGTTTGGTACATGCTCTTTCCGGGCTGATGAAGGAAGGGGAAGATTTCCCTGGATCTCTGGGGGCAACAGGCAGCCACAAGGAATAATTTGAAGCGATTGGATATTCTTGTCAGTGCTCCTCTTGTTCCTCTGGAGACATTCTTTGCCAGCTTAGTCTGACTCTTATAACTGGGTCATCTTCTGTAGTCTGCAAATTATTGAAAAGAGTTCAGCAGTGTTCTATCTAGATAAACTCAGAGCTTTCTGGTAATACTGTCGCTGGTGGAAGTAGCGAGGCAGTGTTTCTGCTCCTCACTGTAGGGATTGTTATTGTTTAGTGATGTTTGTATCCAGGGATGTCTTATTTATACACTTACTCAGAAAGGTCAAGAGTTAGCTAGCTATTGCACATTCCTGAGGAAGGACACCCCGTCTTCTAGGAAGTTCTTGGCTTCCAGCTCCTTTAGTGCGAATGGGAACACTCAGACTCAGTGTGATTTGTTTTAGGTGGAGGGCCTGGAAGAATCCCATGCTCAGATTTTTCTGCAAGGTATGCCTGATTTCAGAAGAACTTGACTGAAAGGGAAAATGCATTCCCATAACGTAGCTACACTCTCAATAAAATTTACAAAGTGCTTTTTCAAACCAGTTTTCCAAAATATCTGCCCTCAGAACTGTGAAGGATGCTGGCATCTAAAAGGCAGCTGTGTTTTGCTGACATGTTGTGTGGAATCCTTCCACTGAGAAGTATATTGATGCACTGGAATTGGTACCCATCTTATCAAAAAAATTGTGTTTTCCAGCGGGTGTACAGCACAAAAAAGTAATGAGGGGCTTACTACTTAACAGGAGTTGCTGAAATTTCTTCAGAGCTATACTGCATTACTACAGGCCTCGAGTACCATGCTGCTTTGCTTTGGTGATACTTGGCTTTCTTGCTTTTCAGTGCTTAGTGACCCAAGATGCTTTTTGTCTTGTGGGCAGGATGACAATTTTGTGTATTGTTTTAGTATCTGCCAAGGACAATAATGTGAACTGTAGTTTAGAGTAATCCAGCTCCTGGCACTTGTCTCCATGTGCCGGCCTTTCTGATAAGAGGAGACACTGTTTTCAGTCTTACATGTGCTTCTGCTGAGGATGAGGGAATTCAAATACCCTCAGGAGTAATGACCACTGTTGCTTTTAGGCCCTGTTTATGCTTCAGCTTGTACTGGCATGGTTGACTCTGGCACACAATTGCCTTCCTGCAACCAGTTCAGCACGTCGTATTTCACACTGTGGACATGAGCCATCCCCACACACATTTAGGTGACTAGTCTGGTGGCTTCTTCTTTCTCCTAGCTCTCTGTGCAATAGGACACCTGGTGCTGGCCACTGTTGGCAGGCAGGCTACTGGGCTAGATGGACCTTTGGTCTGACCCAGTACTGTTGTTCTTATGTTCTTATGACATCCTGCGCATGGAGCGATGCCCTCCTCTTGATGCCACACTGTATTTCCTCCATGTACTCCAGCCTCTGAGACTCCATTTTGCCTAAACGAACAGGCATCGTCAGGCAGTTTGGTCTGTGCAGATGCACAAATGAGATTGTGAAGCCTAGAAAGTTGCTGTTTGGAAACAAACCTCTCTTGCTTGTAACTAGTTTGACAAACCTGTTGATTGGTGACAAAACCACAGGTCAGAAATAGTGTGAACAAAGGCCTGTGTTCTGTCTTGTGCTTGTCCACATCATTTTTGTTGTTTGACAGACTGTGCATTTTGTTGACTTCATTGGTAGTTGGTTATGGAGGGAGGCGTGCCCACCAGGATTTGAGAGCATAAATGATAGAAGCTGGGAGTGGAGGTGGTAGCATTCATGCAGAAATAAACAAGTCACATGCTACTTGTAGGCTCTGTCCACACAGTAAGACCTAAGCACAACACAACTGTTTGAAGCTTTTCTTCCTCACAGCAATGGGCTGAAATGTTGCGTGTCCACCATCACCACTTTCCTAACCATGGTGGTATCAATACATTTTGGCCAAGAAGTTAAATCAGCTGCTTAATTTGTCCCCTTGGCATTGAGAATGAAATACGTATTTGAGTCTCTCTCCCCCAATTTTCCCCCCCACACACAAAAAAAGTTCTTATGAAAGATGACAGAATTTGAGAGTGCTGCTCACTTTGGGGTTGAAAGGAATGGAAGAGGATATGTGTGTAATGTTACACTTACTTTACAACCAAAAATGATCAGTCCTGTCAAATTCTCTCATCCTTTCTCGTATAGAACTGGAGGTGAAAACATTTATCCTTCCAGTCTCAGAAGTTTGTGTGGAACTGTTGAGGAAGCTCAGATTGGTGGTGGTTTCTTAAGGTGCCCTTTCCGAGCAGGCCTTCATTCTGTACATCTTGTGCCAGCCTATAACTACATGACTTATGAAGCCACTTACTGTGAAATTTGTCCTGTCTTTAAGTAGAATGACTCGCTTTTTCAACAAAATGAAGTCATTCTCCTAGAAGAAGCTAGATCAGATGGCGCACTCTAGCATTCTTATTGACACTTAAATCCTTGTAAGAGTTCAAAGGCTTTCTCTACACTGGAAACACGGGGCAGCACTTCACACTTAAACTGTGGCCACGGCACAAGCGCTGTCTCCCAAGGCTCTATGTCCGTGGTCACCAACAGGTCGATCGCGAGTTACTGGTCGATCGCGAGGCGTCCTGTCTGCCC
>JANRFK010002932.1:29997528-30007965 GCA_030068395.1 Apalone spinifera | reverse complement strand
TTACCACCTCACTGCTTACCCCTTTCTCCAGATCATTTATGAATAAGTTGAAGAATAAGTGTACTTGTGGCTAGAAGCTACTTTGCATCCAGCACACAGAAGGAGACTGTGAGTAACTGGGCATCTTTGGGAAAATGCTGCCTGGGACAGACCTCAGAGATACAGGCTAACTGTGGGCTCAAAGAGAGCCAGAGAGGCCAGTCCAGTGAACCAGAGCTGTTGCATAGCTGGGACCCACATACACGCTACCTACAGAAAATCTCCATTATAGCAGCCATTCTTGAAGCGCACCAACACAAGCAAGAGTCTGGGACTTTGGGTCCAGGGGTGTGCACACTCTGGGGTGGGCTAAATATTGGCAGTGCAAATGGCAGCTAGATAAGTTCCTTTTTCTTCCGTGTACTTTGTTCATTGATGTTATTCACTGTTCATTTGTTACATCCTGTTTTTTTAAGTTAAATAAAGGTTGTTCATTCTCATGCACTCTATTAGATGCATATTATTTATGATTTGTAATTGTTGTTCTGGAGCTAGATCCAGTTTATTGCTGGAATAGGTTATTCCTGGAGGTTCCCAAGGCACACCAGTAAGTGTGTACAGGGCCAGCCAGGTGGAGACACCACCATTGTACATTCTTTATGAGCAAGTGACTGAAGCAAGGGGGTGGAAAGGTTTTCCCCAACCAAACAACATCACCACTGGGGTACTCAGGATTTCCTTTTATGTCAAGATCATCAGGCACCCAAGCACACCTGTGAGTGTGACCTGCTCCCGAGTAACCCGGGGAGGAAAAAGGGGGTTACATTTGTCTTGCAAACCAAGATTGTGACGCTCCCCGGGGGACACTCTTTGTAAGAGATGGGGCTTGTCCCAGTGTCCTTTCCCAAAAGGCCCTCTTTCCGCACTGCGGTGCTGTGTGCTGGCAATCTCCACCCCAGAGCGGGTCGCATCGCTCATAGACATCTATGTCAAAAGGCTAAGAAAGTATCAAACATGTTAGGCTGCCAGGTCCCGACTTAGGCACCTCAGTGGACGCCCTGGTTGTCAAAAGTGCTGAACAGCCAGTGGCTCCGCAAGACTCTGCACTTGTGAAAATTATTCCCCAGGAGGGACGGAGGAGCCTGACTTCTGACACTTCCTTTTGAAAATCTCGAGGGACACGCTCCCGTGACACGGCTGAGATCTGCACGACTGCCTGGTGGATTTAGTGACACACAGCCCCTCCCTGTCAATGGCTAAAACTCCTAGTGAGCTTTGAAACTCTCACCCTGGATCCCTCTGTGCGCCTGTTGCACGTGGGCGTGCGATCAGGAACCTGCAACCCCCCCCCCGCTTGGGCGTGGTTGTGCGTGCAAGCCCCCAGATGGTGCCTGCTGGCACACGTGTGCACCTCGGGTGGCGGGCCTGCGTTTTGTACTTGCAAGGGCGAGCCTCGAGCTTTGGGGAGTCTACACTTAATCCGCCACGTGCTGAATGCCCACGTGGGTGGTGGGCGTTTTGCTCTTTACTCAACACCGGAAAGCAGAGGGGCCGTGTAAGCAGAGGGGCCGCACACCGGATCGAAGAACCCGGCTATTTCTATCCACTGTAAAACCACGGACTAAATAAAGGGGCCCTTCCCCCCACACCAGGCATGGGGTCTCAGGGTTTGCACACACGCCGCGGGCGCAGAACGCCAGTTCCTGAGAACTGAGCCGTCCTGCCAGCAGCTGAGCACTGGGCTCCAGCGAGGGGCGTCCGAGCCAAAGCACGGCGTGAACTGTCTGGCTAACTGGCAGCGGCAGAGCGTGTTTTGTTTTCAATTTGTCCATAACCCCCGGTCCCCCTTCCACCCCGGCTTGTTTATTCAGGCCTCCAAGCCAATCCAAACAGGTCAATTGGAGGAGGGGGGGGGGGGGACCAGTCCCTTTCCAGGAATGGCGGTGGGATGAGGTTATGGGCACCAACCGTTGGCATTCTCCCCCAGGCCTGCCAGCCTCGGAGATCTTTGGGAAAGGAGATCGGGGTTTGAAAGCCACGTTCCCTCGTGGTCCCTGCGCAGCCCTGGGCTGCATTTGCCACGGGCCCTGGGAGATCAAGGCAATTTGCACCCCCCCTCCATTAGTAGCAGTTCTTAGGAATACCCCAGCAGCTGGAGACCCCGGCAGCATTCGAGGCTCACTGTGCTAGACCCCGGGCATCCCCTGCTCCAGCGACAGACCACGTCTTGGCTGCCCGTGGCGTCCCAGAGCACGAGTGAGCTCACCACTCGCTCTGCTCTCTCCGGGCACGGGGCTGGGCAGAGTTCAAGTCTTGGAGGGGGGAAGGGTCTTTCCCTTGATTGTGTTGGGTTGCTGCCCCCCCCCCCAGCCACACTTCAAGGGCTAGACACACACACACCTCTCCACTCATCCTACCAGCTACTGCATCGGGGTTTGCAGACGGGATGCTTCCCTGCTGCTCAACAGCTGCCCAGATGTGCAGCTGCACTGGCCCCACCCCCACCCAGAATCCTCCCCCTGCTTGCGGGCCAGGCTCCGGGGGCACTGCCTTCCCCTCTGCCCCCCCACTCCCACGTCCTCAGCTCTCCTCTGCCGGGGAGGAGGTTCAAGCTCTTTGGTTTGAGCTCTTCTGGGAGGCGCCCCGACTGATCGGGTGACACGTGGTCCCGCAGGTGAGCAGGGCAGGCCGCAGTCCCTGGCGGGGTGCGGAGATGTGACTCCAGCTGGAGGACGGGGGATGGGTACAGGACGTGTCGTCCATGCCCTGGACTTGGGGGCGTGGCTGGGACATGCACTGTACCCGTTTTCCTCAATGACCGGGACTCCTGCCTTGGCGTGTGCCCGGCGGTGGGGATTGCACGTCGACAATCCTAGATATTTCCTCTCCGACATGGCTCCAATCACTTGCCTCTGGGCGCCGGGAGGAATTTCACGGGGGGGTGGAAGGAAGTTAATAAAAGCTCCCTCGTCACAGGCGGGGGCTACTGAAATCTCAACACGCATCCCGCCATCTCTCTTCCTAGACTGGGCATTCACAGACTGGAACACACAGGCCCGGCACCGCGAGCCCTGCACCGTGGCAAATGGAGATTTCCAAATGGCTCTCATTTTACCAGGGTTCTCCAAAGCTTTTCGTTTGCCTTCATGGGTGGTGGGTGAAGGAACAGCTGGGGGAGGCAAACCCCCAGCCCTGCCCCCAGCCCCACCCCTTCTTCTCAGGACCTCTCCCCCCCCACAGGAACCAAGCCGCCGCACCCCCCCACAGTGCCACGGGGAGGGAGGAGGGCATGTGGCCCCAACTTCCCTGCCCCCGGAGCATCCCCCCACACTCCGGGCGATCTGGGGCAGCAACACTGCACCCCAGTACGCCTATAGCAGGTGTTCTGGGGGCGGGGCCAGGCTGGCGGTTTGGGAAGGCAACGCCTCCCCCTGCCTAGTGCATCCCCCGCCCATGGTTGCCTTAGATGAGGGCAATGTGTAAACAGGGTTAACACCTACCTCATGTACAGAGATACCAACTATAAAAAATAGGCAGGGAATAGGGGAAGTGATACTTAGTTATCCACCTCCATTGTTCAAAGAGATCATCAGCTCCCAGGCACCTAATATGGGACCATTTTGGCTGCGACGGTTTCTCAGGGACAGCAGGACACCTCCCCGCGCAGAAGGATCACCGTCCCCGGACCCTTCAGCATCGGTTGCCAGAATTCCGAATCGATTGCACCAGGGAAAAATTCCGACCCAACAGCCCCACATGTGCCAGGCCTGAATCCAAGTCCAACATCCACATGCTCACTAGTGCCGGGAAATGTCAGGTCCGGGTCCAAACGTGTAGTTCAAGCAAAGGCTAAACAAAGGACTGGTTCCTATTCCTTTCCAATCGAGCACTCGTATTTTCTCTGTCCCAGGCTCTTAGAATCCATCCCGTAGTTTGGTCTGGGCTGGCTGCTTGCTCAGGGGATGTCTTCCAGGAAAATAAATGCACTACATCTTGAAAAGATGCTCCCCAGCTCCCATGCAGACAGAGATCACACGGGGCACGATGCTTTCCGAGGAACATCGGGTTTTTTTGTCCAGAAAAATTATTAATAAGCTTTCTAACCCTCTGGAACGAAGGCCCTGTTTGCTGTTTTAGTTGGCTCATTTTAACGGGGGGTGGAGTGGGCAGGTTGGCTCACGAGACGGGGAGGAAAACAACTGAATTTTGGGAACCGATTTAAGGTGTTAGAAGAGCAAAGCTCCGGGGGGTGTTGTCCGGAAGCAGAAATTTCCCTCTGGCTGCAGCCTGGCAAAGGCCAGTGCAGAGGCTGTGCAGGTATTTTTACTGAGCCTCATTCGAGCCCAGGTAGTCATTTCCGATTTGGCTGGAGAAAGGCTCGGGAGCTCCTCTCTGAGCAGGGACTTGGAGGTGGCCTGTCCCCTCGGCCTTCCCTCACCAGAAGAATCCGCACCTTGTTTGCTGGTCCTCTGCTGCAGCTCAGGATTTACAGCTGTTTAGGGACTCCCACCCCCACGCCGGGGCCAAGAAGGGACAGAGCCATTCTCGGGCCTGACGCAGGCAGCTGCTTGCGCTGCTGACAGATGTGGGCTCAGATGGCACTTTGGAGACATC
Source organism: Apalone spinifera (assembly GCA_030068395.1). Lineage (NCBI taxonomy): Eukaryota > Metazoa > Chordata > Testudines > Trionychidae > Apalone > Apalone spinifera. Next base: position 30,003,372 of record JANRFK010002932.1, on the reverse strand, counting down.
TCTGAGAGGAAAAGGCTCTTCCTCGCCGGGCTGCTCTTTCCTGCCTCCCACTTTCGGGTCTCTCGGGGGCCCGCGCGGCAAAATTCAGACCCATACGCGCCTATCCGAGCCCTCCCCCACTGCCTGGCATGGAGCTTTTGGTCTGATGCCCCGAGAGGAACCAGGCTTCAGACTCAGAGGTGGCCGGATCCGAGTTTGAATTCCCCCCAGCCAGAGTCTGAGGGAGTCCAGAGCTGGGGGGTTGGTGCAGGCCCTTCCCTTGTAGGAGTGTGGGCACGGGGGGCTTAATTTACTCTCTGGGCTCCCAGTTCCTATCTCACCCTCCTCCTCTCATTTGTTTCTGCCCTCCACAAGTTTCTGCACCGTGTGTGTGTGTATGTAAGTGTGTGGCAGTATGTGTGCACGTGCATGTGGGTGTGCGTGCATATGTGCGTGCAAATGCATGTATGTGTGTGTATGCGTGTGTGTGTGTGTGTGCGTGGGTGAAGGCATCTGTGTGTGTGTGCACGTGCATGTGTGTGTGTGTGTGTGTGTATTTGTATGCGTGGGTGCATGCATATGTGTGTGTGTGTGTGTGTTTGTGTGTGGGGGTGCGTGCGTTTGTGTGCATGTGTGTGTGTGTGTTTGTGTGCATGGGTGCATGCATTTGTGTGTTTGTGTTCATGCATGTGTGTGTGTGTTTGTGTGCGTGGGTGCGTGCATTTGTGTGTGTGCATGTATGCGTGCACATGTGTTTGTGTGTGTGTGTTTGTGTGCGTGGGTGCGTGCATTTGTGTTTGTATGCGTGCATGTGTGTGTCTGTGTGCGTGCATGTGTGTGTGTGTTTGTGTGCGTGGGTGCATGTGTTTGTGTGTGTGCATGTGTGTGTGCACGTATGTGTGCTTGTGTGCATGGGTGTATGCATTTGTGTATTTGTGTGCATGCATATGTGTGTGTGTTTGTGTGTGGCATAGGGCTCCGAAAGGGTCTGCTACTCTCAGTGACTTACGTCGCATGTTTCCATGCCCCGTCTGATGCCATGCTGGGCTTTGCAGGTGGAGTGTGGTCACCTGTCCCTTCCAAAGCTCACAGGTACTTTAGTGCAGGGCCCACACAGCCGCAGGGCCCAAGGCTTGGGACCCGCAGCAGGCGTGTGTGTGTGTGACTCTGCTGCTGGGCAGAGGCTTCATCCCTGCTGCTGAAATCGCCTCAGTGACATAACAGCAGCCGCCCTGGGTCAGACTATTGGTCCATACAGCCCTGTAGCCTGTCTCTGAGTGCGGCTGGTCTCAGCTGCTTCAGAGGTTATGAACAGAACAGGGCAGGTACCGAGCGATTCATCCCCTATCGTCCAGTCCCAGCTCCTGGCAATCAGAGGCTAGGGACTCCCAGAGCAGGGGGCTGCATCCCTGACCCTTCTTGGCTAGTAGCCATTGATGGACTTGTCCTCTATGAACATATCCAATTCTTCTGGAATCCAGTTAACATTTGGCCTTCACAACATCCTCTAGCAGGGAGTTCCACAGGTTGTCTGTGGATTGCAGGAAGAAATACTTCCCTGTGTTTGTTTAAATATGCTGCCTGGTAATTTTGTTGGGTGATCCCATGTTCTTGTGTTACATGAGGGGTAAATAGTACTGGCCCAGTCACTTTCTTCACACCAGTCATGATTTTATAGGCCTCGCTCTTACCCCCTTAGTCGTCCTTCTCTGAACAGTTCCAATCTTTTTAAGAGGGATGTGAATGGTTAACCAGTTAACAGGTAAGCATCACCCAGTAAGGTTAACCAGCAGGGGCTGGAGCAGCCCCCCTCCCACCATAGGCAGGGGGGCTGCCCCAGTCGTGTGGGGCTCCGCCGTGGGTGAGGGGTGTTCCAGCCTGGCTGGAGTAGCCCTTTTCCGTGGTGGGCCCGGCCCGGCACACCACAGGCAGAGGTGCTCTAGCCTGGCCAGAGCAGCCCCACCCAGGGCAGGGGGGGCTACTCTAGCCCACCCCCATTTAATATGTTTAACCAGTTAACTAATGAAATGGGAGTTGACATCCCTACTTTTCCATCTTTCCCTGTGCGGAAGCAGTTGCATGCCCTGAATCGTTTTAGTTGCCCTTTTCTGTACCTTTTCCAATGCTAACAGATCTTTCGTGAGATGAGGTGACCCCAGCTGGGCAGAGTATTCAGGCTGTGAGCATGGCATGGGGTGACAGAATGGCACTGGGACATCTTCCGTCCTCTTCTCGCTCTCCGTCCTAAGGATTCCCAACAGCCTCTTAGCATTTGACTCTTGCGGCACATTCATAGAAACACAGAATCCTAGAACACTAGAACTGGCAGGGACCTCCAGAGGTCATCGAGTCCAGTCCCCTGCCCTCGTGGCAGGACCCAGCACCATCCAGACCAGCGGTTCCCAGCCTTTTCCAGATGGGGACCCATTTTGACAATTCAGGAAGACTTGGTGACCCAAGGCAAATAAAAAACAGGGGGAGGAGAGGGGGGAGAGCCACCTGGGGAGACACTTGGCGACCCTTTTGAAATATAATGGTGACCCATATTTGGGTCCCGACCCATAGATTGGGAAACCCTGATCTAGACCATCCCTGACAGATGTCTATCTAACCTGCTCTTAACTATCTCCAGAGATGGAGATTCCACAACCTCCCTAGGCAACTTATTCCAATGTTTAACCAACCTGGCAGTCAGGAAGTTTTTCCTAAGGTCCAACCTAACCCTCCCTTGCTGCAATTTAAGCCCATTGCTTCTTTATGTGTCCTCAGAGGCCAAGGAGAATAATTTTTCTCCCTTCTCCTTGTGACAGCCTTTTAGATACCTGAAAACCGCTATTGTGTCCCCTCTGTCTTCTCCTTTCCAAACTAAACAAGCCCAATTCTTTCAGTCTTCCTTCATGGATCAGCACTGAGGTGATGTTTTCAGAGAACATAAGAATGGCCAGACTGCGTCAGATCAAAGGTCCATCTAGCCCAGCATCCTGTCTGCTGACAGTGGCCAATGCCAGGTGCCCCAGAGGGCGTGAACCGAACAGGTAATGATCAAGCAATCTTTCTCCTGCCATCCATCTCCACCCTCTGACAAACAGAGGCTGGGGACGTCATTCCTTACCCAGACTGGTTAATAGCCATTTATGGACTTAACCTCCATGAATTTATCTAATTCTCTTTTAAACCCTGTTATAGTCCTAGCCTTCACAGCCTCTTCAGGCAAGGAGTTCCACAGATTCACTGTGCGAAGAAGAATTTCCTTTTATTTGTTTTAAACCTGCTGCCCAGAACGATCCAGGATGTCTCTCGTGAGTGGTTAACAGCTCATTTACACTCCGTTGTGCTGGATGTGTCATTGGGATCGCGTCTTCCCAGTATGGATTACTTTTATTGGCACTGAATTTCATCTGCCATTTTGTTGCCCTGTCCCCCCAGTTTAGAGAGATTTCTTTGTCACTCTTTGCAGTCAGCTTTGGACTTAATCTTAATTCTCTTTACATTTGGCCACTTTACGGTTCACTCTTTTTTCCAGCTAATTTATGAACAAGTCGAACGGAACTGGAGCCCAGGACAGCTCCCGGGGACACCTCGCTATTTACTTCTCTCCGTTGTGGAAAGTGATATTTAGTCCTTGTGACGGTGCGTTGGGGTTTTCCCGTCTCCTGCACCCCCGTAATGGCTCGGACAGACTCCACCAGCCAGTAGAATAGAGGGAGTTTATTGCTTCTTCAGGATACAGCACAGCACAGATGTCATCTGGTTACAGAAACCGGGCCTAGGGTGCCTCAGCCCCCCTTTAGATGGGGGAGACTGGGCCCCTAAATTCCAGCCCCTTTCCCTAGGCTGTCTCTTCCATGATCCCAGACAGAAACTTAACTAACTCACTTCCAGCCCTGCCCCCATCCAGGGCTCCACTCCCCTTCTTCCGCTCCCTGGGAGATACTGGTCAGACAGGTTTGAGGACCCCTTCGCATAATGACTCATCCCCTGCCCTGCTGGGCCGTGCTGCAGACAGCAGCCAGTGGGGGTCACTCACAACCCAAGCCTAGCAACCAGCAAGGTACCCACACTACGTCACAGTCCTATCCTTTGTTTCCAGTCTTGCTACCATTTACTGATCCAGGAGAGGACCTTGCCTCTTCCCCCAGGCCTGCTTACGAAGAGCCCTTGATGAGGAACCTTGTCAAAGGCTTTCTGAAAGTCCATGTACCCTAGATCTCCTACATCACCCTTGTCCACACGCTTGTTGACTTCCTAAAGAACTACAGCGGACTGGGGAGGTGTGATTTCTCTCTACAAACGCCCTGTTGACTCTTCCCGCACATAGCAGGGTTATCTTTGCAGCCGATAGTTTTGTTCTTTATTAGGGTTTGCCAGATGTGGCCATCGGGGAGCCCTGGCCTGTAATTGCCAGGATCAGCGCTGGTATCTGTCTCAGCCGTGACTCACCACTTTGGAGACTCTGCTGGCAGCTCTGTCCCAACAAACTGAGCCCTGCTGGAGTCAAGAGAGCTGTCCCTGGCTGACAGCTGGGGACGGTGTGACTTAATTAATTTTTTTTTTTATAAAATGGAGATTGCCTATCTCCTAGAACTGGAAAGGACCTTGAAAGGTCATTGAGTCCAGTCCTCTGCTTTCACAGCAGGACCAAGTACCATCCCTTACAAATTTTTGCCCCACATCCCTAAACGGCCTCTACAAGGATTGAACTCACAATCCTGGGCTTAGGAGGCCAATGCTCAAACCACTGAGCCAGCCATCCCTCCCCCCCTTAGTGGGGGTACCGTAGTGTGAGTTGTGTGTGGTTGTACCTCAGTCTCCCTCCCCTCCTTTGCAGCTCTCTCTGCATGAGGGGGGAGGGGGGGGGAGGGGAGGGGAGAGGCCAGGCATGACTGACTGGGAAAATATGTCAGAGACTCACCTCCTGGGGACCAGATGACAAAAGAGTCACCTTGGGTCTGGGAGCAGGATAATGGAAGAGCCGGAGCTGCCTGGGGGCTCAGGGACCTGTTGCTGTGGAGTTTCGTTTAGTCTTCATTGGAGGAAGCATGAAGGAAGCAGACTGAGGCAAGTAGGGGGGTGTTCAAGGGCCTGTAAACCCCTTCTCCCCAAGAGGACATAAGCTGTCTGCCCTGGCTCCTATGTCAGCATCAAGCTGGGCTGTATCTCTGAGAACCAATAAACCTTCTATTCTACTGGCTGGCGGAGTCACATCTGGCTGCAGATGGGGGTGCAGGGTTGGGGGCTCCCCGATGCGTTGTCAGACGGACATCAAACAAGCAAGCATCTGGCCCCCCGGCCTGGTCCCAGGCAGCTTTCCCGCCTGACAAGATGTGTGGATTCCACAGCTTTCCCATATGCTATTCCACGGGTGGCTCCTCCCAATGGAGTGTCTGAGTCAACATGACAAGACCGCCGCACGCGTGTGGCACGTCCGGGCTAATCCTGGTCCCATGGAGATGAGCACCAGCTTCGCCACCAACTCGAACGGGAGGAAAAGCAAACCTGGGCCAAGCCTCCAAGCTAGCTGTATTCATACCGTCCCCTCTTGTGCCTCCTCCAGAGCCCGACACCCCCGCACCCCAACACAGCCACGCCGCGCACAGCTGCGCAGTGGGAGCCCTGCCCTAGGGACGGAAGAATCCCAAGCACGGCTACAGGCTGGGGACCGACTGACTAAGCAGCAGTTCGGCAGAAAAGGACCTGAGTGAGAAGGACAGTGGGTGAGAAGCTGGATATGAGTCAACAGTGCGCCCTTGTAGCCAAGAAGGCTGATGGCATATTAACCTTATGACTAACCAAGTGAGTTATAACTAACTATCCAAGTGAGTTATAAGATCAAGAACACATATTCCTGCGCATCCAGAAATATAA
>JANRFK010002932.1:29966459-29978265 GCA_030068395.1 Apalone spinifera | reverse complement strand
GCGCTGCCTCTGGGATTCGGGCTCTGCTTCTGGGATTCAAATACTGCCTCTGGGATCTGGGCACTGCCTCTGGAATTCAGGCACCCCCGCCTTTCTGTGTTGGGAATAGGGGTGCTCAGTTCCGACCCCCTCTGCCACAGAGTGGACTCTGGCTACGTCTACACTGCAGCGCTATTTTGTGCTACCGGAGGTATCCCGAAATAGCTATTCCGCTTCTTTTGAGCCTGCCCGTTATTTCAAACTGTAATGGGCTCGCTATTCTGACGTCCCTGCGAACCTCATTCCACGAGGAGTTCGGGACGTTTCGGAATAGCGCTTTATTTCGAAATAAGTGCTGTGTAGACAGCGCCAAATTTCAAAATAAGCTTTTTCGAAATTGACTCGAAATGAGCGACACAATTTGTGTCGCTCCAAAGGCGTAGCTTATTTCGAGCTCCAGGTGCAGTGTAGACGCACCCTGTGAAAGCAGCACCGATATGACCCCGCCCTCTCTCGAGCAGGGGGCGGGGCTTTCAGGAGCAGTGTGGGGGGTGGTTTAGGGAGAGACCCGCCTGATCCAACGCCCATTGGCGCTGGTGGACCGACAGTTTGCCCTGTGCGGGTGGATTTCTCCTCACCTCCCAGGGGCAGGGAGCAGTGCTTGCTGGGAGGGCCGGGTATCAAACCGGCTCCACACTGGGCCTGGAGAGCAACACGGTGTCCCTCCCAGACACCATCTCGTGTGGGGACGCTAGGACGGCCCCCGGCAGGCCCTCACCCCAGCCTTGGGCCACCGGCAGCTGCAAAGAGGAAGGGAAGGAGACACACGGGAGCATGGGAAAGACGAAGGGAGTGAGGGCCGTTAAAGAGGCAGGACACAAGATGTCCGGGAAGCCTGGTATCATGCCAGACTCCCCACCTCCTGGGGACTTTGGTTGGGGGCCGCAGCAGCTCCCCCCAGCTGGGGCGATGTGTAATCTGGGCAATTGGGAACACATGAGAAGGCGTTTGCTTGGCGGGTGGCTCCCAGGCCCGGCTGCTCCCGGCTCCGCTCTGCTGCCAGGAGCCCGGCGGCCGCCTGGGGCTTCCCACGGATCCAGAGATTCGTTCTGCGTTTTTCTTCTCGTTTGTGGTCCCAGCTGCACAGCCAAGCCCTGAGCGAGCTGGCTCCCGGAGGGTGGGCCCCGTCTCTGCTGGCGTGTGCCAAGAAGGGGGAGGTCATGCAGCAGGGGAAGGGAGCGATGCTAAACCACACAGGTGTCTCCACACGCAAAGAAGCCCCCAAACAACACGCAAATGCACGCTCACCCAGAACATCCCACATAATCTCGCAGGCCACTAGGGCTGGAGCCGAGAGAACAGGGAAGAGTCCCACTGGTTTTAAGGGGTTTAGGCACGAGCCAAAGCCAATCGACCAAAACTATCCCTGGGGGTCCCCGTCATGGATCACCCAGAAGCAGTCACCTCGACAGGCCCATCGAGAGAAATGTGGGGCCCCTGTTCCTTGTGGAATGAGGTTTAACAGTTAATTCGAACGAAGGGGTTTATCTCGGATTCCCGCTTCTCTGCCGCGTGTAGACATGGGCAGTTATTCGGGCTAGTCAGTTTCCAAAATGGCGACCGGCCGGGAATATGCTAATCAAGCGCGGGATATTTAAATCCTGCGCTTCATTAGCAATTTCGGTCGTCCTCATTAGCCTCCCTAGTTTGAACTAGGGGGCTAGTGTAGACGCACGCTTAGGGATGATCTAGATGGTGCTCAGGGGACTGGAGTTGGTGACCTCTCGAGGGCCCTTCCCATTCTAGCGTTCTATGGTTCTGCAATTCTACTTCCTCCATCCTCTTTTGGGTCCTTACACCAGTGCCCTTTCTACAGCAGAGATAGCGGGAGGCCTGGGCATGGTGGCTCTGAAGCTGAAGCTACGTTGACTCAGGAAGGACCCTCTTCAGCCTCCTGGCTTTTGTGTGCCAGCCCTGTAAGGGGGTGGCAGTGAAGCCTGGCACTGAGTCAGTGTTGTTGCTAGAGGCTCCCTCCGAGCTGACAGCGGGGCTGTCCTGCCTGGATCTGTTTTGCAGCCCGGTAGGAGATGGCGAGGGGATTGCTGTGACATAGCAGCACATGGTTTCAAAAGGTCAGTGACTCACAAACAGAGGAGAAAGCAAAACTCCCCCTAAACGGATACCACCTGGCTCCCATTACGCGCCGAGTTACTCTCGACAATGAGCTCGGGGAAGATCACTGCTCAGAGGCATCGTTATTAGGGGAAAATATTTGCAACCTCTTTGATTTCTAACCCAGACTGAAATGGCAAAGGAGGAGGAGGAGGCGGGTGAGACGTAAATCGCTCAAACGCCGGGGCCAGGAGCTCTGATCTTCTTCCAAGGGAGACAGACCAGAACTTCTCGCAACCCCTCTTGCTGCCAGTTATTAGGCAGCTATTTCTGTGCGCACTCGCAACCCGGCCAATCGCATCCAAGAAATGACCTCAGCTCCCTTCTGGTTTCCATTGGGCCCCAATTGCCACTGCAAGGATTTTAAGCAGAGAATCACCTGCCCTGTCCTGGGAAACTCGTTAGCGGTGGGCTGGGTACAGGAGGTGGTGGCAGGGCTGGGTGGCTGGTAATGAAGGCAAGGGAAGGCATTGCCTTCCCAGAATTGCCTACATGTCCTGGCAGCTCGCCGGGGAGGGCTGGGGTTGGGGCCGGGCCAGGGCTGCCGTAGCCCTCCACATGGCCAGGAAGGATCCGGCTGAGGGTGGGAGGGGCTTGACTTCAGGGGCGGGGCCTCAGGAGGAAGGGGCAGGGCTGCGGCTTGCCTTTCTCAGCTGGACCTTCATCCACCGCCCACGGTGGCAACAAAGGGGTCTAGGTTTTTGCAGCAGCAGGCAATCCCTGAACCTGGAGGCCCCCTAGGCTGGACAGTGGAACTGGACAGGATTGGACTTAGAGTGCAGGGTGGATTTCCTGGCATGGGAAGGGAACGTGAGAGCCAATTTAGCCCAAACCTCTCTGGGTTGCGTCCCTGGTCAGGGTCATTTTGCAAGCCACCGATCAGAAATCACCATCATCACGCTCAATGTTAATTTTGCAAACGCGCACGTAGCTAATACTTTGCCGCTCCAGTGAGCGTTTGATCCAAGGACCTCAAAGATTCCAAGCAGTAATGTCTACCGTGCCTCACTCCTTGGCTCTGAGCCAGGGCTTTGGCAGATGGAGAAACTGAGGCAGCGAGCAGCATGGTGATTCACCCAAGGTCCATGAAGCAGTAGCAAATCCTGGACTAGAATCCCGGGGCAAAATTGCCAGTAAACTCTGTGGTTTTCACTGTGCTATTTAACAAAACACCCTGCACGCAACAGCCTCTGAGCTTGGCAAATGGCTGCTCCCTTCCTCGGGTTTGGCAGCCTCCTGTATTTTGCTGCTTTGGTGGAGGAAGGCCTTGTGGGTAGCTCCACCATTATTTTTAGTACTGCTAGCAGGAGCCTGCAGCCAGGCCGTCCTTTGGGTTTATGGGGCCCTGCGCAGGACAGTTAATGGTGCCCCTGTGCCCCACATGTGCATGCGTGTGATGAGTTTTAGAGATTAGTTAACTAGATCCTCTCTGGAGGAAATGGAGCTACAGACCAGGGATAGGAAGAGGGTGGACATTAAGACCCAGCGGTGCCCCGAATTTTCAGGTGCCCTACACAGCTCTGCATTCTGCATATGGGTGAGGGCATCCCTGCCTGCAGCTGTTGGCCTGGGCTCTGTGGCTTGTGCGCCCAAAGGGAGCTGAGTTCAGTTCTTGGCTCCGCCGCAGCCTTTCCTAGGGGAAGTCTGATCAGTTATAGATGCTTCCAGGCTGGGCTGTTCTGACTGTCTCTGGTTGATCTTCAAGCCACAGCCAGGCGCGCACAGACCCCGGTGCTGATCACACCGCGGCCGCCTGTTTGTGCGGCTGTTGGCTAGGCGGTCAGAAGAACCCCCCAGGAAAAGGACATTGCAGGGCCAGCTCCGGGGCTGCTTCACACATGCAGAAGCTTGTGCAAGCACCATTTTTGTCATCGCTGGATGGTCCGTAGACACAGGCCTGGGCTGATTTCAAAGATCAAGGTTCTGTGGGCAACACCGATGTGCAATTGTGGGGAAATCAGATTCATTCAGCACCCGTCTTTTTTGACCGTGGAAAAACATTGACGAGGTTTGAGCCTGAATTTCCCCTAAATGACTCTAACTACAGTCTCCTGGGCCAGAAAGCTTGGCTATCATCTCTTTCCACACTCCAGGCCTCACCTCCAGGACAATACTTCCTCATTCGGCACTTCCTGGATTCCAGCAGGGCCGGACAGGCCACTGCCTCCTCTTTGGCACTCCGGACGATTTCGCGCATCCGGGTCTCCACTCCCCACTTGCAGCCGCATGTTCTCCCCTCGTGGCTGCAGGGGCTCCATTCGCTCCAGGGCCCCATCTCGCACATCTCTGGCAGGGGCAGGAAAGAGAGCAGTGAGGCCTCTGCAGGCCCTACGGCGGCCTTTTCAGAAGGGACCTTTTGCCTCCCGCTCAGCAGGCCACGGTTTTGTGTGTGCAGGCTTTCAGATGTATGTTCCCAAACCCCAGGCAGCCAGATGCCTGCAAGTACAGCGGGAGGGCAGGGACAGGAAGGGGGGGGTCAATGCTCTTACTCCTGGGGGAATTTTGCCACATTGCGTGTGCACAGAATTCGCGTCCCCTGCAGATTTCTTTGGTTCCCCGCAGAAAAACAAATTCTGATGGGGAAGCAAAGGGAAGCGGCGAGAGTGTTACCACAAGAGTGTTAGGGCAGGGACAGGAGGGGGTCAATGCTCTTACTCCTGGGGGAATTTTGCCACATTGCGTGTGCACAGAATTCGCGTCCCCTGCAGATTTCTTTGGTTCCCCGCAGAAAAACAAATTCTGATGGGGAAGCAAAGGGAAGCGGCGAGAGTGTTACGTGCCCTTCGCCGGCACCCCAAGGCTCCTTGAGCGGCTGGGAGAGATGCAAGTCACTGATGAGGGGGTGGAGGGCTTGGCAGTTATGCATGTGAGACAGAGAGAGACTCGGTCCCTCTGTTGTAGCATGCTCAGCATGGAGGGGCAGGGCATCGGGGTGTTTCTGAGGAGGTAGGCAGGGGCCAGGCTCTGTCCTCTGAGGCAGAGCAGAATGTAGCAGCCTCCTTGCTTAGGGGATTGTTCCCACTGTCTTTGTGAATTCCCACCAGAGTCTAAAACAGGTGGCAAAGTTTTAACTCCGTCGTTTCCCCTAAGCTGCGTGGCCGTGCGGCTGCACGGCTTCCTGTTAAGCCTCATGCAGGGGCTCAGAGCTGTAGCCAGGAGAGACACCTCTCCCAAGCCCTGAAGCTGCCGGGGCCGGTGGGGAAGAGGGGGCGTGGGGCCCCTCCCCGCCAGCCCCAGCAGGGAGCCACCTGGGTAAGCCTGTGCCCCCAACCCCTAGCCCTGTCTTAACCTCCCTTAGGCTGAGCACCCTCCTGCACTCCAAAGCCTTTATCCGTCACCCAACCCCAAAGCCCACACCCCCTTCCAGAGCCTGTGTCCCCTCCTGCATCCCTGGGCCCTTCCCCAAACCTGGCACCCCTGCCTGCACCCCAAACCCTTCCTGCCCAGCTCCACCCCAGACCTGCCCCCACCCTGACAGAGCCTTTGTACCCCAATCATCTGTCCCAGCCCTGACCCCCTCAACTCCAGCTCCATTCCAGAGCCTGCACCCCCAGCTGGAGCCTTCCAACTCCTGCACCCCAACCTTCTGCTCCAGCCCTGAGCCCCCTCCCACACTCAGAACCCCTTGGCCTCACCCCCGTCACATGAATGTTGTTCTGCGCACCAATAGGAAGGTGATGTGTCTCACGTCCCCTCCGTGTCACACGTCCCCACCACATCGGCGCAGGGAGAAAATTCATTCTGCTCAGGGTGGGAAAAATTCAAGGGAAGCCTGTTTAAAGCTCCTTTACATGGCCGGAGTGGGTATAAAGGACAGTGTGACCTTGTACACACCTACGGTGCATTGGTGATTAGAACTGAGCTGAATTTAGACTGAAAAAATTCCTCTCCAGATGTGCTCCCTCACCTGTTTGCTACGGACCTGTCCAGGGATGGCCAGTAGCCGGTATAATCTGAGAGTCCCCAGCCCTCACTTGCTGGTCCATTGCCTCTGCTGTCACACCGCACATCTGGCTGCATAGATTTGTTCTCGAGTAACTTGAAATAAAGGGTCACACTTGGCTCCATTACTGCTCGACAAGAGGGTTGGAGATGTTCTCCAAGGTGCCCCTCTCCCACTCTCCATCCATTGTATTGGAGTTTCAAAATAACTGAAACCAGCATGGTTTGACAAATAAAATATGCAGCATTGTGCAGACTGTTAAGGTAGTGTGCACAGAATTTTTCGTTTTTCGGGTGTCGAATTTTTAATGTTTGGGTGCAGAATTTTAAATTTTTGTGTGCGGAAATCTTAAGTTTTATGGCGTAGAATTCTTCTTTGTTTGGCAAAGAATTCTGCTTTTTTTGGTGCCGAATTTTTAATTCTTGTGGTGCAGCATTCTTAACTGGTTGGCCAGCATTCTTAATTTTTGGTGCAGAATTTGTAATGTTTTGGCGCAGAATGTTTCATTCTTTGGGTGCAGAATTTTTAATTTTTTTGGCCCAGAATTCTTCATTTCTTGGCGCAGAATTTTTAATTTTTTGGCCCAGAATTCTTAATTTTTGGGGTGCAGAATTTTGAATGGTTTGGCACAGAACAACCCCCCCCAAGAGTAATGCTGCATTCAGACTTGCAGAGTCCACAGCCCGGGGCTTTGGGAAAACATACCCTCCCCGGTCTCCCTGGTGTGCCTGGGAGACTTCCCCAAAGCTCACTATCCCCATAGGGGCCTTGCCTGGGGCGCCAATGGGCTTTGCAGCAGGCTCGTGACCAGCCATTAGAATGCCCTAAGGCTGGCAGAAATGTGGCTCTGGACGGAACACCTGGATTTGTGGCTGGGGGGTGCCGGGCCCATGGGGAATTGCTCAGGAATCAGCAGGAAAGCCAGGGGGAGCCGACGAGGCGCTCCCCAAGGGAGAAGCAGCAGACAATGCCCGGCCTTACCCTGGCATTCCCGGGTGCTGGGCTGGGCCGTGGTGTTCGGCGGGCACGTGCCCAGGCACTTCCCTTTGTGCAGGTAAAACGTCTCTTTGCACTTCATGCAGAAATCTTTGCTGAAGCAGCTCTCACAGCTCGGCGAGCGGCACTCTGCAGGGAGCAAGGGGAGAGACGCGGTAGGGGCAGCAGGGACGACAGAGCAGGGCCTCCTCCAGTCCACGCCCGCTTGGCAACGCTGAATCCCTCTCCCTTGCAGTGATGCAGAAAGGTGAGGTAGCTCCCCGCCCCCCGTCACACAGCAGAGCCGTGGTGGAGCAAGAACGAGAACCTAGCGCTCTGACCACTAGGCCGCCCTGCTCCCCAGGCACTGTGAAGCTGACTGCAGGGGCAGGGAAGGAAGAAGGGGAAACTGGACTCCCCCCCGCGCCGAAGGGCCAGTGCGTTGGCTCGTGGGGCCCGGCGGGGGAGGGCGGCGGCTCGTGGCAGGGCGACGTACTTGTGCATCTGTTGACCTCCTGGCCTCGCACCCCGAAGTACCCGGGCGGGCAGGCGTGCACGCACGCCCCGTACTGGCGGATCCCGTCCCTCCAGATCAGCAGGAAGAGGCGCTGCTGGCAGGCAATGCAGCCGTTATCCTCCGAGCACATGACGCAGCCCGTGCAGTTCTCAAACAAGGCGGCGCTCGCTGCAAGAGAAAAACAGGCAGAGAGGCTGTGGCCAGGGCCGGCCTTAGGAGTTATGAGCCCCACGCAGGGCTATTAAATGGGTACCCCTTGGCCCCAGGGCAGCCGGGAAGTAGGTGGGGGGCAATGCATTCTGTAGAGCTGTGATTTTATCATCTCCAGCCACCCAGTCATGAAATAGTTTTAAAACAAATTGTAAACTCCTGTAGCTTAACACAGTACATTGAGAAAGGGACAGGCTAGACCTGGGGTTGGCAAATGCCTGTTAAACAGCTTCATGTCCCCGGGAATGGCTCTTTCCCAGCTGGTTGCTCTGCCAGGCTTTTCCCTCGTACGTGGACTAGCTCCTCTCCAGAGGACGCCGAGCCACAGACCAGGGCTAGGAAGAGGCGGGTGGATGGGCATTAAGACCCAGCGGTGCCCCAGATTTTCAGGTGCCCGTATGGGGCCCTCGCTGTGGCCATCAGCTGGTGCATTCTGGGAGCGTGGGGAGGAGGAAAAGGAAGGAACAAACTACACCAGGCTTTTTGTCCGACGTAATGCCCATCTCCAAAGGCTGGGCTGAAAGGCACCAAACGCAGCACCCAGTGGGACCCGGGGGGAGCTAGCTTAGGGCTCTCCACTGCACCCATCTCCCAGGTCTCTGCCCATGATGGGTGGTGTTAGGGGCTGTACCTTTAAGGGCTGAGCGTCCCAGACACAGTCCAGGGGGGCTGCTGAGCAGCTCTGGGCGGGGTTTTTTAACCCACAGGCACAGCCAGCTGGAATTGGACCCAGGTGAAAGCAGAGAGCTCTTGTAAGCACGTTCAGTGCCGAGCAATGCGCCCTCTAATTTCCCATCCGTGTGTGGAATAAATTTTGTTCGGTGTGCCAAGGCATGTGGGCATGTGCACCACCCGTAGAAACACCTGCTGCCGGGCGTGAGCGCTCTGCTAATCTGCGGGGCAGCATTTGACTCTCTTCTGGGTGGCCGCCCACGCGCTCAGCTTAGAGGGAGCCTTGCTGGGGTCCCAGCCATGCCTCATTGAGCTGTGGCAGAGGAAGGTGCAAGAATCCCTGCAGCAGGCCAGGAGGGGGCTGAACCTCCTCTCAGCCCCCCCATGCAGGCTACACCCGGGTGGGAGCTCTGAGCTGGGCCTCCCCCGTCACACTTCACCCCTCCCTTCCCAGTACTGGCCTCTGCTCCGCCCCTTTAAGGCTCTCACGCCTCTGCCCCCGTTCCCAGCTCTGCACCTGGGCACTGGTGCACGACCTGCGTGCGTTCGCCCTGGCGATGGGACGCCACAGACAGATCCCCGGGGAAAGGGGGTTCCAGCCCTGCTGCCTCTTGCAGTTAGACTCCCTCCAGAGGGCCAGCATGCTCCCAGCCCAGCCAGCGGCCCCTCCTGCGCCCTTTAGAATCATAGAACCAGAGAGCTGGAAGAGACCTCAGGAGTCATCAAGTCCAGCCCCCTGCTCTAGGCAGGTCCAATCCCAACTCAATCATCCCAGCCAGGGCTTTATCAAGTCGAGACTTAAACACCTCTAGGGATGGAGATTTCACCACCTCCCTAGGGAACCCATCCAGTGCTTCCCCACCCGCCTAGGGAAATAGTTTTTCCTAATATCCAACCTGGACCTCTCCCACCGCAACTTGAGCCCATTGCTCCTTGTTCTGCCATCCGTCACTACTGAGAACAGCCTCTCTCCATCCTCTTTGGAACCTCCCTTCAGGAAGCTGAAGGCTGCTCTCAAATCCCCCCTCACTCTTCTCTTCTGCAGACCAACTCCCTCAGCCTCTCCTCATAGGTCATGTGCTCCATCCAGCCCCCTAATCATTTTGGTCACCCTCCGCTGGACCTTCTCCAATGCATCCACATCCTTCCTGTAATTGGGGGCCCAGAATTGGACACGATACTCCAGATGTGGCCTCATCAGAGCCAAGTAAAGAGGAATAATCTCTGGATCGACTGGCAATGCTCCTCTTAATGCACCCTAATATGCCATTAGCTTTCTTGGCTACAAGGGCACACTGTTGACTCATCTCCAGCTTCTCGTCCACTGTAACCCCCAGGTCCTTTTCTACAGAACTGCTACTTAGCCAGTTGGTCCCCAGCTTGTAACAATGCTTGGGATTCTTCCGTCCCAAGGGCAGGACTCTGCACTTGTCCTTGTTGAACCTCATCAGATTTCTTGTGGCCCAATCCTCCAATTTGTGTAAGTCACCCTGGACTCCATCCCTTCCCTCCAATGTATCTACCTCTCCCCCTAGCTTAGTGTCATCCGCAAACTTGCCGAGGGTGCAATCCATCCCCTCATCCAGGTTATTAATAAAGATGTTGAACAAAACCGGTCCCAGAACCAAACGTTGGGGCACTCCGCTAGAAACTAACCACCAGCCTGACATCGAGCTGTTGATCACTACCCGCTGGGCCCAGCCTTCCAGCCAGCTTTGCTACAGGACTCCTGGCCACAGCTGGGAAGGAACCCAGCCCCCATCTCCGGCCAGCGCGTGGCCTCTGTGGAGCGTTCGGCCCAGGCTGTCTGCTGTCCGGATTGCGGGGTGGGAACGAGGACGCCCCCTGATTTCACACGGGCTGCGTGGCTTTTGGAGCCACTGGCCGGAGTTTGGACGGGTGCCGTGGAAGGTCTTAGGCTCCTAGCAGCTGTTGGCCTGTCATGACTGCGCGAAATCGCGCGATGCGAATTTTGCCCTTTGTCTTTCCAACATTCCTGTCGGTTTCCCGTGGCCAGTGCTACAAACCCTGCAGCATTTCCCCTACGCCATTCACCCCAAGCACCACACGGACGCTAACGAACCCGGAACTGCCTCTGCAGGCAAGACAGGCCAGTCTGATCCTTCGCTCCTTCTCCTCCCCCCCCACAAAACACCGACATCCGCTATGAGACATTTCAGACCTCTCTGGACTGGTGTTCGAGCTGGCTGGATCCGTGGCACAGCACCACCACTCACCAGTGGCTCTGTAAAATCACAGGCCTGAAACACACCCGTTAGGAACAGACCTGTGACCTTTACAGACCATCTCTGCGCTGCCGGGGTACCTGTCCCGCAGAAGCAAAGCTCCATAAATCCAGGCCCAGCAAACTAGCCAGGCAGGAATCCAAAGGGAAGAGTTTTCAGGACATTGCATGTGGCAAAGAGGGGTAAATACCAATTAAAATGTACCGCATGGGCCAGCCCTTGCAATTCTTGCCTAGCCTGTAGGCAGGCCAAATTCCACATGAGTTGCGTGAGTTCGGTGCTTGATAGGAGTGCTAGTTAAGTAGAGACTACGGCCCTAATTCTGCAAAGCATTTAAGTCCATGATTCATTTGACATTTCAGAGGGATTTAAGCACATGCCAATGCAAAGTGCTCCACGTAGGGAGGAACAATTCATTGCCCACATACAGAATAGGAAGCGACTATCTAGGAAGGAGTACGGCAGAAAGGAATCTAGAGGTCCTACTGGACCACACAAGCTAAATATGAGTCAAACGTGTGACGCTGTTGCAAAAAGAAGCAAATATCCTTCTGGGATGTATTAGCAGGGGTGTTGTGAGCAAGACACGAGACGTATCAGAGGGGTAGTCGTGTTAGTCTGATTCTGCAAAAGCGACGAGGAGTCCTGTGGCATCTTATAGACTAACATTTATTGGAGCATAAGCTTTCGTGGGCAAAGACCCACTTCGTCAGATGCATAACAAAGACACGAGAAGTCATTCTTCTGCTCTACTCTGTGCTGATACAGCCTCAACTGGAGTATTGTGTCCAGTTCTGGGCACTGCATTTCAGGAAAGATGTGGAGAAATTGTAGCAGGGTTCAGAGAAGAGCAATAAAAATGATGAAAGGTCTAGAGAACATGACCTACAAGGGAAGGCTGAAAGAAGTGGGTTTGTTTAGTTTGGAAAAGAGAAGGCAGAGAGGGGACATGAGAGCAGCTTTCAAGTACCTAAAAGGGTGTTACAAGGAGGAGGGAGAAAAATGGTTCTCCTTGACATCTGAGGAGAGGCCAAGAAGCAATGGGCTTAAATTGCAGCAAGGGAGGTTTAGGTTGGATATCAGGAAAAACTT
>JANRFK010002932.1:29943900-29958546 GCA_030068395.1 Apalone spinifera | reverse complement strand
ATTTAGGGCTTTAATTCGAAATACCAGGTCCCTGCCACGTGTAGACGCGGGCAGATAGTCCGGACTTGTAAATTTAAAAAATGGAGACCAGCTGGGAAGATGCGAATCAAGCGCGGGATATTTAAATCCCAGGCTTGATTTGCAACTTGGAATGCCTACATTAGCCTCCCTAGTTCGAACTAGGGGGCAAGTGTAGAAATACCCAGTGGGACTGCTCCCGGCCCCAAATCCCTCAGGCCCGGGCTGGGTGACGCCTGGAGTCCGATCCACATCTCGCAGCTGGGCCAGAGCTCCAATCGTGCCTTGGAATCCCGAGGCAGCCCGGAGGCCTCTGGTCGCTGAGTGACTCGGAGACCGGGAGCGTGTTGGGGGTTCAGGCCCTGATCCAGCGCAGCACTTTGGCACGAGCTTCAGCGAGGCTACTGGCAGGCCGGCCGCGAAGCGGGCGCAGGCGTGTTTTGCTGGAGCGGGGCCAGTTCGGTCCACGATCTGGCTGGGAGAGCAGAGACGGCTCGCTGGCTAACGTGCCCTTCAGACAAGCTTGAGAGTCTCTCTCTGGGCCAGGTCCCCGTAGCCCCGTCGCTGGGGCTGGCCTGTTCCCACCGGCTCCTCAGGCTCTGTGGGAACACCCAGCAGCCAAGGCCGCGCTGCTGCACCAATCCTGCTCTGCTCTGGGCTATGGGGGACCTGTCCAGCAAGAGCCCTGAAGCAGGGAGAGCAGGAGGGAGCTCACTGACTGTCCAGCTCAGGGATCCAATGACCCAGCGGAGCAAGAGCTGCCCGGGGCTGATCACTCGCTTTCCAAACTTCAGGGACCACAGGAGGAGGGATGGAAAAAACCTTGATCTGTCTGCCATCGGCTGGGCCACCCCTGCCGAGGCTGGTGCCCTCTGCAGCCCAGCTCCGCTGTTCCCCACGGGGGAGTAGCCGCTCCATGCAGGGGGCAGAACCTGTGGTGGAAAGTGACGTCTGGTCCTTTGGTTCCGGGGGAGCTGGCAAGCTGGAGCAGGGGCCCGGAGGGTGGAGGCGCCTGCCCCTGCTCCATCCGAGTTCTCCAGCCCATGAGAGCCCCTCGCCACCTGGTGAGTGGGGGCTGGGAGCTGAGCCAGGAGCAGGTGGCCGGGAGGCAGATGGGGCAGCCGGACCAGGACTGAGCGGGGAGGGGGGGACGGAGGGGAGGATGGGACAGCTGGAGCCCAGGTGCAGCATGTGGCTGCCTAGGGCACGATGAAATGTGGGGCAATTTGGTGCCCCAAGTTGTGTGGTGCCTGATGCGGCTGTGAGTTTTGTGAATGGGCAGGGTCAGCCTTGGCCATCAGCGGAGTCTGGAACAGCCTTCCCAGGAGAGCCGTGGGGCCAGACAAGCTACCAGGCTTGAAAACGGAGCTTGCTTCCTTTACGGGCGTGGGGTGACGAGGCTGCCTGCAGTGACACATTACGGATCTGTGGCCAGCGAGCAAGGCTGGCCAGTAGCCAGTGATGGGACACTAGCTGGAGCGGGCTCGGCGTTCCTACCAAGAATCTGTCCCTGGTGTCTGGCTGATGGCTCTCGCCCACATGCTCAGGGTCTATCTGATCACCAGGTTTGGAGTCAGGAAGGAATTTCCCCTGGCTTCGATTGGCAGAGACCCTGGAGGTGTTTTTGCCTTCCTCCATCCAGCCTGGGGCACAGGATACTCGCAGGGGAGTAAACTCAGTCACGTGGAGCCTTTAAACCAGGCTGTGAGGCTGTCAGTAGCTCAGAGGGGAGGGTCTATCACAGGAATGGGTGGGGAAGGGTCTGGGGCCTGCGAGCGCCGGGGCTCAGACCAGATGATCAGGACGGACCCTTCTGCCCTTAAAGTCTAGGAGTCTGCGGGTCATATCTGGGGTGCACAGGGGAAGCCTGCTCCAAAGCCAGCTGAGCTCAATGGTTGTCTTTTCACGGACTCCAGTGCTGGAGGCTAAGTGTTCTGGCCGGGTGTTAGGTGAGGGGTGGGTCCCTACTGCCCGTGCCACACCACCCTGTCGAAGGCCTTCTAGCCTGGCCTGCCATAGCCCAGCTGCCCTCAGAATCTCCTTGGGGCTAAGATTATGCCTCCAGAATTATTCATCCCAACCGCTGTGAAGCATCCCGCGAGGGACTTGAACCCGAAGGACCCTATCTGGGACACGTGGCCGCTTGAAGCCCAGGTCGA
Organism: Apalone spinifera; assembly: GCA_030068395.1. Taxonomy (NCBI): domain Eukaryota; kingdom Metazoa; phylum Chordata; order Testudines; family Trionychidae; genus Apalone; species Apalone spinifera. The sequence continues at coordinate 29,956,369 of JANRFK010002932.1, read as the reverse complement.
CATGGCCCTCCAGGAAGAAGTGGGCATCATGGGTGGAGAACGCTCCTTGTCCTCCAGGACATTTCCTGTTGCGGTGTGCCCCAAATGCCCTTTGCTGGACCCATGCCCAGCTCCTGGCTGGAGCTATCATTCAATGAGGGGGCTGTGAAGGTGGAAATCTCCCGCGCGGACAATCCCGGAGAACTGTTTGCAAGCCAGATCCCCGAGACCGTAAGGGGGACCCTGGGCCCAGGAGCAATCACAGACATCGGCACCATCAGGGAGTGTGTGAAAATGTTTCTTCCATTCCAGAATGGTTCCCTGTCTCGGGTCTTTCTCGTTCTCAAGTTCGCTGGCGCCCAGGCACTTGTGTTTGCTAAATGATGGCTTTGAGCACCATGGGGTTTGGCGTGATCACAGTTCTGTTCACATCTAGAGAGTAAGTCTTGATTTACTCCCCGCCCCCGCCGTGCAAGTGAAATCTGAATCAGGCCTAGGGGAGGGTAAGTGACATGCCCCCAGTCAAACAGGTAATCAGTGGCAGAATCAGGAACAGAACCCAGGAGTCCACCCTCCCACAATCTCTGACAATGAGCCAGATTCTAGCCCCAGTTTTGCCTGTTTTCTATGCAGTTTTGCCATAGAATTTCAGAGGGTTACTCCAGATTCACAGTAACTGCACTTGATTAAAGTAGATTCTCTTTCCGGGCTGGCTTCTCACGAGCCCCTCGTGACCAGAGATATGCTTGCCTGCCTCACCTCTGCTCTCCGAGGAAAAATTTGGCATCTGGTTTGTCTCTGCTGCCAGACACCCTCCCAAAGGTAACGCCTGGCTCTCTGGATGCTCTTCCTGCCACACCAGCCGAAGGGGGGAAAGAAAATAGCAATTGGGAAGCCTGAGGGTAGAGCAGAATCCAGGATCTCTGTGGGCCCATGCTAGGACGAGAGCAGGGACCTGAAGATAGCTTGGCACTGGGAACGGTTCAGAAAAGGGCAACAAAAACTGGGAGGGTTTTGGAACAGGTGCCATCTGAAGAGCGATTAAAAAGACTGGGACTGTTCAGCTTAGAAAAGAGGAGACTCAGGGGGATATGATAGAGGTCTATAAAATCATGACCGGTGTGAAGAAAGTGAATAAGGAAAAGTTATTTCTTTGTTCCCATAACATAAGAACTAGGGGTCTCCAGCTGAAATGAATGGGTAGCAGGTTTCAGACAAACAAAAGGAAGTATTTCTTCACACAGTACAGAGCCAACCTGTGGAACTCCTCGCCAGAGGATGTGGTGAAGACCAGGACTTTAACAGGGTTCAAAAAAGAACTAGATACATTCATGGAGGTTAGGTCCATCGATGCTTATTAGCACGGACGGGCAGGATGATGTCCCTACCTTCTGTTTGTCAGAAGCTGGGAATGGGTGAGAAGGGAAGGATCATGTGAGGGCTAGAGGGACCTTTGCTCTGCCCCAGTCTGGCTGTTCTGATGTTCTTATGATTGTTGATCTATACCACCGAGCCCATGGCCTCATCCTCACCTGATGTAAATCAGCACAACCCCCTGGACTTCCATGGACCCCTGCGGATTTACACCAGCTGGGGGTCTGGCCCCACGTCTGGAACCCACAGCACATCAGGAATATTGGCCCGTGTCTCCAGCGCGGTTGGCACGTGTGTGTGTGGCTCTAGAGCTTGGCGAAGGACACATCTCGCCTGCCTGTCAACTCCCTGCCCCTTCCAAAAGTGGGGAATGGAAACAGAGAAAAGCGATTCGACCCCCATGTGCGAGAGCTGAGTAGCCCTTTTCCCCTTAACGCTAGCCACTTCTCCGGCAGATTCTGACTGTGACTGTGAGCTGCTCCGGGCACAGGGCGAGCTCTCAGGTAGCCCTCCTGGCTGAGAAGGCAGCGGATGGGTCTGACCGCCCTCCTTTCCTCGTCATCCCGCGCTGGGCGTTGGCTCTGGCTGCCATCACAGCTGTCCAGGGGAGGCCCAAAGGAGAAGGTTAAGGAGGCCATCCCCCCCTCCCCCCAGCCTGAGAGCGACAGCACACATGGTCTGGCTGAGCAAGTCGGTTCTTTCCTGGGGGATCAGCACGAACAGCTGGAAAGAGCAAACCCAGAGCCTTCGGACCGCAGCCTGCTCGCAGCCCCCCAAAGCCACGCTGCAAACACCCCTTCGGCCCAGTGAATCCCAGGAACTAGAGGAGTCTCAGAGGGGTCACCGGGTTAGTCTGTAACTTTAAAAACGAGTCGTCCTTAGAGACTAACCAAACTATACGGAGTCGGGAGCTTTTGTGGACAAAGCCCACTTCCTCAGAGGTGTTGGAGAGGAAATAACAGAAACCAAGAGATCTAGAGAATAGCAGCAGAAGTACCTGTCAATGGTAGGACCCGTGTTAATGAGGCTAATTAAGTGGCCTGGATGTGTCCCAGGCATAGCTTTGAATGTGAAAATGTAGATGTTAAAGGCAGGAGAAATTGGAGAAGTTCACCAAAATAGAACTTCCCTCAGGCTACAGCTGCACTGCGGAGCTATTTGGGATAATGGAGGTGTCCTAAAATAGCTATCCCGCATCTTAACAGCACACCTGATATTTCGAAATATAACCGGCTCGCTATTCCGACGTTCCTGTAAACCACGTTCCATAAGGAGTAAGGGGCGTTTTGGAATAGCGAGTTATTTCGAAATTTGGCACTGTGTAGACCGCGCCAAATGACGAAATCAGCTATTTCGAAAGCGACTCGAAATAAGCGACGCAATTTGTGTAGCCTACATTGTGCAGCTTATTTTGCACTCCGGGTGCAGTGTAGACACACCCCTAAAGAGCCCAGCGTAGCCCTGGTGGTACTGCAGTTGACGCGGGGTGCGTCTACGCTGCACCGTAACTCAAAAGTAAGTGAGCGACGCACATGGCGTCCCTTATTTCGATGCTATTTCGAAATAGCTTACTGCGTCATTTGGTGCTGTCTACACCGCACCAAATTTCGAAATAAAGCACTCTTCCGAAACGTCCCTTACTCCTCACGGAACGAGGGTTACAGGGACGTCGGAATAGCGAACCCGAAATAAGGGGCTTGCTTTGAGGACGCGGGAGAGCTATTTCGGGATACTCTGGTATGTGTAGGAGCCTTGGCCCCGACCGCCCCAACCTCCCCATCCCAGCAGAATAGAGGCACCGAAACAGCGGGGTAGCCAATATTCTGCACGCAAGATTTCAGTGCTTGGCTATGGCCCAGCCACTCCACTGGGCACCCGTAAGACAGGCATTGCTTCCCGGCTCTTGCTTTGGCCCAAAACTGAAACCTAGCCAGGTCTGGATTGTCTCTAACTCCTGGCCCTCCTGGACCCGCTTTCCAAGGGACAGTCCAGCTACGTGAGACAGTCGATAAGAGCATGTCAAACTCATACTATGCTTTGCCTCTTCCCGGCACTTTTACATCCACCGGCCGAGCTAGCCCTGCAGCAGGAGGCAAATATTCGCCCCGCTGGACAGACGAGAGTGAGCAAAAGATGAGAGGCACCCCAGCGGCAGGGATCAAACAGCAAAGTTTGTGTCGGCTGCTGTGAATTAACCCTGGCCTCTCGTTTTGCCTTGGTCAGTGCCGCGACCCCTAGAAATGAACCATCTGGCCCCGCTCCAGCTAAAATGCCCCCTTTCATGCCTCCCATATCCTGGGGCAATAAAGTTGGCAGCCGATTATTTTTTTGCCCCTCCGACTCGCTCGGCAGCCCGGCTGCCCTCACCGGGAGCAGCTTTCCCCGCCGCTGCAGAGCGAGGAAGGCAAACCGCAGCGCACCCCGTACCTTGTTTCCTCCGTCTGTCCTGCCGGAGCATTTCCACGGAGTTGATGAATAACAGCAGCATGCAAAGTCTCCGCTGCATCTGGGCAGGAGGAATGGAGGGCCGGAAAGGAATCAGACCATCCAGGCGGCGGGCGAGCCTCCTGCCGGACGCAGCCCGAGCAAGGGCAGCGGAGGGAGAAAGCGCCTCTTGCAAAAGCAGGGCTCACAGCATCCCCGGCGCGGCTCCAGCCGTCACGCAGAGCTGCTGGGAAGGGGGTATGAAGGGAGCCTCGAAGACCCCGGCTGTTCCCCGTCCCCAGCGGAGATCATGGTGCCACAGAAGTGGTAGCCGGTCTGGGGAGCGCTTCCTTTATATGCAGAGCCCAGCCCCCCACCCGCACACCCTTCCCCAGCCTCCCCAGAACCAACCCCACTGGCAAGCAAAGTGTCTGGAGTTTACCCCTCGGCTCCACCTCAGCTGGGACCCGACCCACCCGGCTGCACAGCGCTTGTACCTCTGCCAGGCCGGAGAATTCAGGTTCTGCGCAGAGTCTACTGCTCATACACTCGGGGTGGAGTCGAGGAGATTAACCCTGGCTGTGCCAGCAAGCTTTCTTTGGTCCCCTGGCCTTCTTCCCCATACCCCCGTCCCAGGCAGGCCAGCCCATGTGCATGAGTCAGGCACAGCATTGGTCTCGCCAGCCTTTCTTCTAGGAAGGGGAAAAATCAATGGCTTGAACTGAGTAAACCACACTCCGTAACAAATCTGCTGGGGTGGGGGGCGCAGGGAGAGGCACATGGGGACAATCTCGGCGGGGCAGAGCCAGAGATGGAGGCCGCAGCTGGAGCCAGGCCAGTTTATGCTCCCGGAGGCTCTTCCCACACTTCTCTTTAGAGCTGTGGCCGAGTCTTGCGTTCCAAGCTGCTAGTAGAGGTTTCACTGAGCGCTGCGGAACCTGGGATTTGTCTCCCCAAACCTTGTCCCTGCGCTGGAGTTTGCCAGCATGTCTCCCTTTGGCAGCCAGTCCCGCTCAGCCTGGGCCTGGCCACGCTGTTCGGCTGCAAGATTTGGACAGGAACGGCTGTTTAAATGCTGACAATAGGAACGGGGGCACGGCTGTGAGCTCACCACTAGGCGTGCTGTCTGGGTTGCTTTTACAATGGCTTTGATGTGCTGGGGATAGGGACAGGGTGCTATTGACAGGCTTAACTTAGTCGCTGGAGAAGTCAGCACCCTGGTCACTTTGGACACCCTGGGCACTGGGTGTGGGTAAGGAAGACAGGACCAGGGAGCCTGATGAGTTAAGGAGGTGAACAGCTCACCAGCTGGAGAACCCAGGAAAGGAAGCAGGTTCATAAAAGGCTAATTCAGGCAGCAGGAGATGTGCGGGGGGTGGGATGGGATGGAGGGGAGGTCTGCAGAACTTCTACGATAGGGCCTATCGTAGCCGTAAAGAGGCAAGCAATCAGCACACCAGGGAAGTTATCGTGGTGTGCCTGCGTGCTGCTTAATTCACCAAGAGGGCTTTCACGCCAGGGCTTCCTTGAAGAGGGAGCAGGAGCCCGTTCGCAGGTGTGGCTTGTCTGGGAACCACGCATTAGCCACAAACTAAAGCAAAAATGTTAGGGGAGCTGGCTGGGGCACCTGACTTACAAGGGATTCGGGCTTATTTAGTCTGCAGAAGAGCAGAGTGAGGGGGGATTTGAGAGCAGCCTTCAGCTCCCTGAAGGGGGGTTCCAGAGAGGCTGGAGAGAGGCTGTTCTCAGTGGGGGCAGATGGCAGAACGAGGCGTAACGGTCTCCAGTTGCAGTGGGGGAGGTCTAGGTTGGATATTAGGGAAAACAATTTCCCTAGGCGGGTGGGGAAGCCCTGGGATGGGTTCCCGAGAGAGGGGCTGGAATCTCCATCCCTAGAGGTGTTCAAGTCCTGACTAGACCAAGCCCTGGCTGGGCTGATTTTGCTGAGGTTGGTCCTGCTTTGGGCAGGGGGCTGGACACTGACTCCGGAGGGCTCTACCCGCCCTGGGGTTCTAGGATTCTAAACAGACAGGCTTGAGAGGCGACGTGGGAGAGGCCAAGTCAGAAAAGATGGAGGAAGTGATGTGGTGGCGGGTAGAGAACCAGGTGATGCAGAGGCCAATGCAGATGGAACCCATACGTGGAGTGTGGCTCACTGGCTCATGCAGTGGCACTTAGACCATGTACAGTGAGCGGTAAGGACAAGGGGACTCTACAGCCCCAGCTGAGAACCAGCTGGTTTCATCGCTCAAGCTGTAGAACCCCCTACACTCAGCTCCTGAGGTCCCAGGTTTGAATCTGCCTGGTGGTGGTTGTCCAGGCAGCCCAGCAATCCCAGTGACAGGTGGAGCGGACGCTTTAGGAGTCTGCGAAGGAGCAGACCCCGGTGGAGCAGCGGTTAATATGAAATGTGACATTCCTGAGAGGCAGAGTTGGGAGGGACTCTGTAACATGGACCCTGCGGATGATCCTGACACATTGCTACTGACTTTGGAGAGAACTGGTATGGGCTGGGATCCTGGGTTAGGGCGAGACCCTTGTCTGGTGGGAGACAAGCCACTTCCATTGAGTGCTCCACAACAGGGAAGGACCTGCCATCCCCCTGCTCTGTCGCAATATTCCCCCGGATCGGTCTGTATTCGGGCAGTCCCACTGAATATGGCCCTTCCCCCACCCCGGTAGCAAGTCACACTCTGGCTGGTTGAAGTGGCCTGTTTTGCCACTTGTCTCCTTCCTGTCTGAGAGATCTCGTCTTTTTAGTCCCCCCACCCCTCGCCCCCCTGCCCTTGGGAGGGATGAGTTGCTTTCCTAGGAAAATCTGCCATCTAGCACACTCCTCACCCAACTTTCCCTCGGCCTCCCCCATCACTGGTTGGTGTCTTCTCACTCGGACTGTAGCAGTGTCCAGGAGGATCTGCATGCATCATTCTACCATCACAGCTTTCATGATCTCTTCTCCATCTTGCCCCACCGGCCTCAGCCGTTCCTTGGCCCAGTCCTTCAGCTCCTACAGAAATGCTCTGGACCTGCCCCACTAATTCTAGCTGGCTGCCCTCCCTGTCTGGCGGTACCGCCGTGCCGGCAAGTCCGAAAGAGGCTCCCTGCTCCTCCAGCGGCAGGTAGAACTGCGGGAGTGGGAAACCCAGCGCAGGGGATGTGTGCACAGGCAGAAAACCAATCCAGCGGCAATAGTACCGCGGGAGGCGCGTGGGAAGTTAAGTTCCAATGCAAAAGGGCAGGCAGGTGGACACCTTGCCCCATCCGGCGGTCTGGGGGAATGATTGGAACCCATTCCCTTTAAGGCAGGGGCAGGGAACCTTTTTGGGGTCGGGGGCCGCAGCCTCACAGAAAAGTCGGTCGGGGCCGCACACAAGTGAGAAGCCAAAAAACCTCCCCCCAAAACCTCCTACCCCTAGCCAAGACCTCTCTTCATATCAAGTTACTGTTGCTACACAATGTTACTGTATTGGTGCACAAAAATCAGTAGAGAAAGCATAAAAACCATGCTTCCGCTTAGCAGCACTACCACTAAGTCCACCACTTACTGGGCTCTTAGAAAACATTTAAGGGTAAATTCGAGCTGAAGAACAGCACAGAACATGGAGAGCCAGGACTGGTGGCTGTAAACAAACTTTATGGGACCGTGGGAAACCTGGCCACATCCATGATACGTGGACATCCGGCTAACTGCAATCATGCCAGATCAGGGAGGTTGCCGAATTAGAGAGGTTCAGCCTGTACAAATACCTTTTTCTTTCTTTCTTTCTTTCTTTCTTTCTTTCTTTCTTTCAAAAGTTTATGGGCTTTTCAAAAAGAGGAGATTGCATCCGTTCATACTTTGCCAAACAAGGAAATACAAGGGGGAGGTAGCAGTTAATCTCTACAAGAAGCCAATCAATGTCGGATCTGCACATGTGCTATGACCGAGTGAAAAACTGGGATCCGGCTTCCGTGCCTCACACATTTCTTGGGTGTTCCGCTCCCGAGCGTTGTTCTGTGTCCGTCGCTAATGGATTTTCCATCCGCAGACAACGGGGCGAAAGGGAATGGCACGTCGGAGAATAGTTTGCCCTTCGCCAGCACCCTGTGTCTAAAGGTCGCCCAGCATTTTTGCCAAGCTGTGTGACACTCCCGTGAGGTAGCTCAGGAGCGGGTTACCCATTTCAAAGCTCGTGCAAACTGAGGGCGACTTCTCTCTGAAACGGCAACAAGAGAGAAGCCCAGGGGTGGTGCGTATGCGAGGCAGGGGCAGGCGTTGTCTTCCCAAGCTGCCAGCCTGGCCCCGCCCACTATAGACATACTGGGGGTGGAGTGTTGCTGCCCCCAGCCAAAGGCGGAGTTTCAGGAGGGCGGGATGGGGGGCAGCAGCCGTGCACCATGGGACATGGCTGGCTTTTCTTCCCTGGACTACCAGGGAGTGAGGGGAAAGCACTTGCATTCCGTGCACACCGGGCTGGTGAAGAGAGGGGGCAGAGGAGTAAATCACGGACTGCGAGTACTTTCTCCTCGCTCCCTGATAGTCCAGGGAATGGAAGAAAAGCAAGCAGCATCCTGTTGCCCTCTGCCCTCCTGAAACTCCGGGCTTGCCCCCAGCGCCCGCCCTCCCCTTGCTCCAGGGCTGGCGAGGCTGAGCCTGCATGTCCTCCTCCCTGTGGTGCTGGAGGGGGCATGGGGGTTGTGCACTGCTGCATCTCCACATGGTGCTGGAGGTGGGCCCTGAACATATTAAGAGCATAAGAGCGGCCAGACTGGGCCAGACCAAAGCTCCATCTAGCCCAGTGTCCTGTCTGCCCACAGTGGTCAATACCAGATGCCCCAGAGGGAGGCAACACAATAGATAGTCCTCATGTGATCCCTCCCCTGTCAGCCATTTCCAGACAAACAGAGGCTAGGGACACCATTCCTACCCGTCCTGATTAATAGCCATTGATGGACCTAACCTCCATGAATCTATCGAGCTCTTTTTGGAACCCTGTTAAAGTCCTGGTCCTTGCAACATCCTCTGGCAAGGAGTTCCACAGGTTGGCAGTGTGCAGCGTGAAGAAAAAAACATCCTTTTCTTTATTGTAAACCTGCTGCCTATTCATTTCATTTGGTGACTCCTAGTTCTTAAGGTGTGGGAACAAGTAAATCATTTTTCCTTATTCACTTTTTCCACACCAGTCATGATTTTATAGACCTCGATCCTCTCCCCCCTGAATCTCCTCTTTTCTAAGCTAAGAAGTCCCAGTCTTTTAAATCTCCCTTCATATGGCCTGCGCAGAAGGCGGGGGGTTGGGGACGGGCCTGGGGGGCTTGACTGCCCCAGCTCTACCTTCACCCACCACCGATGGAGAAGCCATCTCAAAAAGCATGCGAGAAAGACTAATGAGGAGGATGTTGAGCCAAACCTGTGGGGAGTTCAACTGCAATGGTCTCTTGTCTTAAAATCATGCATCTTGGCATGGAAGACCTGAGCCTGTGAGTCTCGCTCATGTGACTCACCCTCCATTGGATGACATCAATGGAAGCGGTTACTCATGTCGAAGTAGGTAAAAAGTGACAGACTCAACTCAGCAGGGCTCCTCAGAACAATGAAACAGCTGCACTGTCGGCAACCGGAAGCACTTTCCTGTGGTTGCCAGGGATGTGGCATTTATGGGAACCCTTCCAGATGTTCCAGCCAGCACGTCCCACAAGAGACTTCGTGGCTTTCAAGGCTTTCGTAAGGAGGTTCCTGTGACTTCCCAGGGATGGGGACGCTCCTGGGCAACCCATAACGGCTCTCAAAACGGCCTGGCGTTGGCCGCTCTGCCTTCGACGTGACTCAGGAAGGGGTGACGCTGTGTTACAGAGCAAGGGCACGGGAGCCAGCCTCCTGGAGCCAGGAGGTGGAAGAGCAGAAGTCCTCCTTCTTGGGAAAGAGACGGTGGGAACACAGTAAAGTCAACCACAGCCTTTTAAAGAGGCAATCCGACAAATCGGGAAACGCCTCTCTTCGTTGAAGAAGCCCGGCCCCACCCCGCCCGGTCTGGGACTCCAGCGAGGATCCACTTTCTAAGTCCTTGCCGCAAAGGGGTCACGTTTCAAGAGGCGCTCATCTTGCGTTGGCCCACTCTCGAAGGATTCTGTGGCAGCTGGAAAACGAGACATTCGGAACAGCTCAGAAAGAACCAAGAGCCCACCGACTCCGTCTGCCATCGTAGGGGGAAATCCAGCCATCGTAGGGGGAAATCCGTCTGCCATCGTAGGGGGAAATCCAGCCATCTCTCAGAGGGGATACACTGGGGAATACCAGCCCTGAAGTACGTTTCCATTCTGCACTTGCATGCCCCTCGGCTTTTCGCGCCTGTTATCCTTTAGGGCGGATTGGCCCATACGCTAAGACTCTCTGGTACTTCCTGGAAGAACAAAGTGCAGGACCTACGGAAACCGAGGTATCTCTTCTGCTTGCCTGGACAGCTGATGGAGAACCTACACTCACTCCACCATGTGCTGTCATCCTGTTCGTTCTTTCAAGCGGATTTGGGCTTGTCTCGTACTTCGGGGGGAGGCTGCTGAGGAGTATCCGCCGTGCCTGCTTTGGAAAATAGTACTGGGGATTCAACTGGGAATATTCTTTAGTGCACACCCAGTGCTCCAGGTGCCTCCTTTGCAGGACATGTAGCCTGCTGAGGACTGAAGAAACCATAGTACAGGTTGGACCTCCCTGGTCCGGCACCTAGGGAATTTGCCGGACCAGGGGGGTCAGGCCTCAAGCTCTCCCAGGGATCCCCTCCTGGCCATGCCCCAGCCAGAGCACTGTCCCCATCCCTCTGGCAGGGCTCTTCTATGAGCTGCCGGCCCCAGGGCTCCCTTCCCCCGGGCAGTGGGGCTTCCCTCTGGGCTGGTCTCTCTCCAGCCACAGCAGAGCTCCATGCCCCTGGCAGGCAGAGCTCCCTGTCCCCAGTTGCTGGCCCTGCTCTCGCGGGCAGGACTCCATGCTCCAACTGATGGGGCTCCCTGTCCCTAGGCCACTAGCCCTGCAAGTTACCAGTCGCTGGCAACTTCTGCAGCGGGGGTCCTCTGGTCCTGTAATGTTGCTGGACCAGAGAGTTCTGGAGCAGAGAGGTTCAGCCCATACGCTACAGAAGAGTCAGCGTGTGAACCTCAGGTCCTGGCAACATTCCAGCATGAGCAGCCATGTTCGGCCTCCCCAACCTCCACCTGGAGTGTGGCCGGGTTGGGTCACATGCTCACTGATGCAGGGCATGTCTACACTAGGAAATTATTCCCAAATAATCGCTCCCGGAATAACCATTCCGAAGTAGCGCGTCCCCACTAGGGGGAGGCACGAGTCCGAGGCAGCTCCCTCAATGTGGACGTGCTCCCAGGAAGCACTGGGAAGTCATCACTTCGAATTCCGCTGGGGAGTCGTGTGTCGAAAGGGCAGAAGCGGCGTGTCCGCACGGCCGCTACTGCGAAAGAAGAGCTCTGCCCCCAGGAAAGCAGGAGTCCCGATATCGAAAAAAAAAGCCCGTTATTTCGAAATAGGGGACTGGGCCGTGCGGCCGTGCCGCTTGCTATTTCGAAAGAAGGGGGGTTATTTCGAAATAACTCCCTAGTGTAGACCAGGGCCGAGCTCCTGAATGCCAATCCTGCTCCAAGCGCCCAGCCGGCAAAGGTTCTCCTCCAGCCTCAATTCCTTTTGCATAAGAGGAACGGGAACCAAACCCACCCACCTCCTGTGGGGGGCGCCCTGCCCTGCCCAGTGGCACTGAGACCCCTTCCAGAGGGACAGAATGAGCAAGCTCTACAGCAGGGTGGGGAATCTCAGGCCCAGGGGCTGTATGTGGCCCCCGGCTTGTCTGGATCCGGCCCCCGAGGTCCAGGGCTCCTCCCGTCCCATCACCAGGGACCCTGCACCTACTGCGGGACTGGAGCCCACAAAATGGACTAGCCTGGGCCCCCCAGGCTCTGGCATGTGTGGGAAATGTGGGGAGGGTCTTTCTCCTTCCCCGTCAGGGACCATGTCAGTGCGGGGCTGGTTGTTTTGTTGGTTTCTCACTTGTGTGCGGCCCGACTGGCTTTTCTGTGAGGCCGAAAAGTTTCCCTGCTGTGCAGCCTTAGTGGAGAGCCTGCCGGCTTGTCGCTCACGTGGTGGCGGCTCCTGCAGAAAGCTCCAGAAGGTCCCAGGTTCGAGTCTGACCCCAGACAACCAGCATTTGTGGGTGTTACAAGGGCCGAACTAGCAGCCTGAATCTGGGGTCCTGGGGGAGAATGCGAGATGCAAAGTGGGTGACGGGTTATGGCTTCTGGCTGTTTCCGGAGCCATGAGGCTTCAGAGCTCAGGAACCTGCCTCTCTGTGCAGACCAGCATCCTTCACTCCGCAGCTCTGTGTCTCAGATTTTGCTACGTTCTCCTCAGCAGGAAGCCGCTGGCTTGGCACCGATGCCCTTTGCCCTTTCCAGTGGCTTCCAGTCAGCCAAAGGAGGTGTTGGCCTTCTCTGCCCCCTCACTGGGTACAGTGATTTCAATGGACATTACTCACATCCTGCAAGGGAAGTGTGAGGCATCTGGAGCAGGTTAATTCATCATGGGAGCAGACAGGAAGGGACACAGCCCACAGGAAAGGATATTCGGGGTTTCTTTTAGGCTAGTGGTTCTCAAACTTTCTGGCCCGTGGCCCACCTGGCTCAGTGCAAACCTTTGCATGGACCACCAGGTGCTAAT
>JANRFK010002932.1:29903716-29914779 GCA_030068395.1 Apalone spinifera | reverse complement strand
TCCATGTGGTGCTGCCACTTTGAAACGCTGCAGGGAGCACGGGGCCAGCGGGGGATTGCTCGAGTCCCCCGCTGGCCCCGTGCTCCCCACAGCGCTTTCGCCTTTGAAATGTAGCAACAGCCCCGGCTGTTCGATTAGCCGATGCATCTAAATCAAACATCCCTCGCTCAGCCTCCCTACCGCCTCCTCTGCCCCTCCTCTGAAATCTCCCATCGTGTTTTGCTGTGGTTCGCCCAGATGGTGACTTCCAGGGATGCTTTGCTCCTATTGTCCACGCGAGACAATAGCTCCCTTCCTTGGCTGAACGCTCCCGGTTCCACCACATTCCTTGCCCCCGTCCACCTCCTGCAGCTCTTTCATTTCTTTATTAATGGCAGAAGAGGGCTGCCCATCACGGCCCTGGCTTCCCGCCTTGTTCTCATCAAGGACCCGCGCAGCCTGTTGGCCAACTGTGCGTGTTGTTCTCTCTTTCCGCTCCGCTGCCATGTCACTATGTCTCATGAAAGGGCTGCGGGTCAAGCTCATCTCCGTGAGCATCACATTCCACCCCCCTGCTAATAGGTTCCAGGAAAACGCTGGGCAGCAGGCAACTGGAGCCAAGAGGGACCTCCGAAGGGAGCTCAGGGTGTGTCTCCTTTCCAAGGGGTCTGTGATGTTTTGACAACCCTTTGTCAAAGAGTCCTGCTGCCTGGGGGAGCCAGTTTTCCCGAGCCCTGAGCGCCTCTAGCAGAGGGATTTGCGAGGGCTGAGGCTGCAGGGTGGAGACGGGGCCCCAAGGAGCCAATCGCACACGTGCTGAGATACCAGGAAAGATGGTGATGCTGGATCTTTCAGCGTGGTTGAGGGCTGCAGTTTTATCCCTGGGCCAAAGGGTTCCGAGCCTCCTTGACTCCAGCCGGCTCTCTCACTGCTACCAGACAGTGTCAGGCTGTCCCACGTTCCCACACCCGGCGTGGGTAGAGTCGATGTCTCTGCACCGGGATGCCCAAAGACAGTCATACTAGATCAAAGCATAGCTGGGAATCAGCTGTGTGTGTCAGGCGCCGTATGGGGGGTACTTACAGGCTGCTGCTCCTTGGGCCCGATGCGCCATTGCAAAAGTCCAACAAGCGCCTGCCCCTTCCATCCCACTGCTGCTTTTGTCCACTTACACATTTTACAAGCGCCTGCCCCTTCCATCCCACTGCTGCTTTTGTCCACTTACACATTTTCCACCGTAAGAGATAACAGGACTCACCCCCCAACCTCTTGCCTCGTGAACCCTCGTGAACCCCACACTTCCCAGACTGCAAAGGGCAGCAGGGCCATGTTCCTGGCACATGATGTGTGTCAGTAGCTCGTGGTTTGTGCCCGGGGCACTTTCCTGTCAAAAGCCCCTCGCTGAGTGCAGCCCACATGTGGCTGCTTAATACCAGTCAGCTTTGCAGGGCAGGAACCACTGTGGAATCTGCTGCTCCTGGGGTAGATCTCCCCAGGTGTGGCAACCCAACTGGAATGTAGCAGCAGTGGGGGCAATGCCAGGATGGGCAGGGCTTGATCCCACAACCTGTGATTCTCAGACAAATTCCCTATCCCGTAGGCCACTCCAGAACCAACCCCACCACCTGGGTCTCCCTTCTCCTGCTTTCCAGATAGGGGAGCCAGCTGCATCTCTGGGGCACATGGTGTCAGCAGTCCAGCTGCACCCAGGTTGGGCAGGGCTCAAACCCACAAGCTTGGGCTCCCCAGTCAAATGCCCTAGGCCCCACATGAACCCACCCCATCTCCCAGGCTTCCCTTATCCTGCATTCCTAATGGGGGAAGTCAGCTCCATCCATGGGGTATCTGGTGCTGGCTGTGGGAACAGTCCCAGGTTGGGTGGAGCTCAAACTCGCAACCCTGCAGTCCGCAGGCAAATGCCCTAGCCCCTAAGCCACAGGCTGTTGGAAGAGAACGAGGACTCCCCACATCCTAGGTGGCTGCTGGGCAGACCGTTCGTGCACCGGGTCCCCTTGCTTCGTTCCAAGAGGGAGGCGGGATGTATGGAGCTGGCCAGCAGGGCTAAGAGAGGGGAAAACCAGGGTCCCTCAAAGAAATGCAAAGAAGTGGGTGGGGCGTGTCCTGGGATGCCACCAAGGAGTGCTGCAGAACTCCTTGGAATCACGCTTTCCATGAGTGCCAATTGCACCCACCAACAGGGGAGGGTTCCTAAGGACCGTGTCTGCAGCCACAATGCTTTGGCCCACCTTGGCGGCCACGGCTGCCCTTCGTCCTCATTGCCCGCTCCTGCCAGGCCAGGTTCACACCAGAACACGCTAACTCTGAGCGAGGCTCCCGCCCCTGCTCCGGCTGGAGTCCAACACCCCTCCTGCAATCGGCGGTGGAAGCAGTGTATAAACAGATCAAGTTTGCCAAAGTAAATAGAGGCAGGAGAGAAATCTTCTGAAGGTGAAACAGCTCTACAGGCGGGACCTCCCTGGCCCGGCTCCCTTGGGACCTGACCGGTTCTGGACAAGGGAGTTTTCCGGACCAGGGAAGGTTGTGTGGGTTGGGGGGTGGGAGATCTGGAAAAATACTGCCTAGCACCATAGCCCTGTGCTCCCAGCTACAGCAGCCCTGAGGGTTCTGCAGCCCTGGGAGCTCCAGTGGTGGCCCTGTGGGCACTTGCAGCCCCCCACTTCCAGCTGCAGGCGCAGTGCCCCCTCCCCGCGGACTCCAGCGGCCCTGCCAGCTTCCCAGTCTGGCCAGCTATGGGCTCTGGTGCCCCGCTGGCTCTGCCAGTCTGCTCTGCACCCAGATGCTGGCAACCTCTGTGCTGGGGCTCTCTAGTCCAGCAACATCCGTGGTCCTCCCGGACCAGAGAGTCCCAGACCAGAAAGATTCAGCCTGTGTTATCGGTGAGAAACTGATTCTCTGCTGGCTTATATCTAGAGTGGTGTTCCTTGGAAGCTGGGCGCTTGGGCGGCCACTCAAGAGAGATTCCAGTGCTGCCAGCTGATTGGTGCCCACAGCTAGTTTTGTTTCTATTGGTGGTGCACATTCACACATCCCTCAGCGCACATGCCAAAATTTATTCCGCACGTGGCAAGACAAGATTAGAGGGACTATTGAGTGGCCAGTCACTTGTGTTTGAAATCCAGTAGCACACTTGCACACTTGCTTTGCAGAGGGCTGTGTGATGACACAAGGTGTGGGGGGAATCAGACCAACAGGTGAAATTTACCAGCGATGTAAACTGGGGCAGCTTCGCTGTCACCAACAGCGTCCTGGCTGCTCGCCCCATCGGAGAGCGTGTGTCCGGGTGTGAGTGGGTTATAAGCGTCAGCAGGGGCAGAGTGTCCCCAGCTGGAAATAACGATGGTAAGTCAAAAGTCATGAAAGGGATGAGAAATGCGTCTGAACATCAGGGAGACGGGAAAGGCCAACACAGAGGACGGAGCAGCGAGAGCAGCCGGCCTGATTTAGAAAACCTCCGAAACAGGACCCTAGTTAAGCTCTCCAAGGGGAAGAGCTCAGTTTGGTGCAGCGGTTTCAGCTCAGAAGGATCGTTTGACAGATTATTGCCAGGAAATTGGGTCCAGGCGTCGGATCGCCCAGCCGCCGGCTTTTTATTTACCACGTCGCTGGCATGTCAGCAAAACTGCTCGGTGCCTGAGCACGGGCGCGTGTGTGTTTCCATGCAACTGTGCATGTCGGCTCGCTTACCAGGGTCCCTGTGCACTGTGCCCCGCCCCAGGTTGACACAAGAGAATTAATCGGCGGGGGGGGCTCCAGTAAGTCACCTCCCTCCCCCTCCCCCTTCATGCCTTCCTTGCCTTTTCTCCTTCTCTTTTCGGTCCTCGCTTATTTCCAGCGCTGTCGGTCACAGGCGGCGCAAGCAGGGAGAGAAAGAGGAAAAAGCATAAGCGCTCCTGAAGCAATTGAGGTGGGGCTCTTTTTGCCTTGGGGATTTGTGAGTCTTTAGGGTTCCCATCATCAAAACTTCTCCTAGCAACCAGCAGGAGTAGAAGAAAGTGGAGAGGCTCCCCTAATCACCTGACTCCAGGTGCTGGGGCTTTAAGGGAAACAGCGACTACCCTGCAGATTGCAAGAGCTGGCCACACAGCAACTGACAGAGCGGGGGAGGGCTTAGTTACTCCCTTGTCACAGCCTTTTGTGACGGTGCAGTCGGGGTTCCCCCGATCTGCACCCCTGTAGCCGCAAGAACAGACTCCTCCAGCCGGTAGAATAGAGGGGGTTTATTGCTTCTCCAGGATACAGCACAGCATAGATGTGATGTGTTTACAGGAGTCTGGGCCAGGATACCTCAGCCCCCTTGAGATAGGGTCCCTAGGCCCCTGGATTCCAGCCCCCTCCTTAGACTGGTTCCTTCATGATTCCAGCCCAAGACTGACCCTTCCCCCAGCACACACTCCCTTTGTCTCCTCTCTTCCCTTAACAAGTAAAACCAGTTTGGCCACTGTCAAACTGGGCCGTGCTTACAGACTACCGCCAGTGGGGGTCCTCCACAGCCCACTGCCCAAGCACAGCACCCAGCAAGGTACTGACACTACATCACAACAGGGGGGCGAGTCAGTGGGAATCACACATCACAACACAGCGGGACCCCGGGATACAGAGCAGACAGCCCCCCCACTACGCCACACCTTTACGCTTCACTAGAAAGGTTATGGGGTTAACTCCAGTCATCTGAAGAAGTGGGTTGTGCCCACAAAGCTCATGATCCCAGCTACTTGTTTGTTAGTCTCTAAGGGTTCGAACTAGGGAGGCTAATGTAGGCATTCGAAGTTGCAAATCAAGCCCAGGATCTAAATATCTCGCGCTTGATTTGCATCTTCCCCGACGGTCGCCATTTTTGAAATTTACAAGTCTGGACTAACTGCCCGCATCCACACGCAGCAGGGACCTGGTAGTTTGAATTAAAGCCCCTACATCGAACTACCTGTTAAACCTCATTCCAGGAGGAATAACAGGTAGTTTGAACTAGGGCTTTAATTCGAAATACCGGGTCCCTGCCGCGTGTAGACACGGGCAGTTAGTCCGGACTTGTAAATTTCAAAAATGGCGACCGGCCGAGAAGATGCAAATCAAGCGCGGGATATTTAAATCTCGGGTTTGATTTGCAACTTGGAATGCCTACATTAGCGTCCCTAGTCCGAACTAGGGGGTTAGGGTAGACACACCCTAAGGTGCTGCTGGACTGTTTGTTGTGGTTCATACATGGAAAAACAGCTGTTGAATGGAGGCTCTAAAAAGAAAGATTTTCTTCACGAGATTTTTTTTACCCTGAGCGATCAAACGTTTAAAAGGTGCCATTCATGTATCAATGTTACAAGGGTCTCTGGCCGAGGATCGGGACCCCCGGCTTGGAGGCTGCCGCAGATCATCTTTGGGCAGGTCACTTAGTCCCCTGCACTTCCTGTGCACTGGCCTTCGGTCCGTCTACACAGCAACATTCTTTTGAAATGACTTAGTCCGTGTCTACATGGTTATTTCGAAATACTGTCGAGCTAGGGGACTTCTTACTCCGATTCCTGTAACCCTCATTGTATGAGCAGTAAGGGGAATCGGAGGAGGGTGTTCTGTTTCGAAATAAGTGCTGTGTAGACGCTCTCAATGTTGAAATAAGCTACTCAATTGACCCGGCTCAATTTGCGTAGCTGATTTCGAGTTAAGCCCTGCTGTGTAGACGCACCTTTCCTCACGGACTGTCGGTCCAGGCAGGACAGCCCTGGGGGGCTGAGCAGTACCTAAGAACGAATGATAACGTGCTATTTCGAGCCATCCCTTATCCCTTGTGCGGTGAGGTTTACAGGGATGCTGAAATAGCGCGTTTGCAGGTTTAAAAGAAAGTTCTTCTTCACACACCTGTGGAACTCCTTGCCGGAGGAGGCTGTGAAGGCTAGGACTATAACAAAGTTTAAAGAAAAGCTAGATAATTCCATGGAGGTTAGGTCCATAAAAGGCTATTAGCCAGGGGATAGAAATGGTGTCCTTGGCCTCTGTTTGTCAGAGACTGGAGAGGGATAGCAGGAGACAAATCACTTGATCATTGTCTTCGGTCCACCCCCTCTGGGGCACCTGGTGCTGGTCACTGTCAGCAGACAGGCTACTGGGCTAGATGGACCTTTGGTTTGACCCGGTACGGCCGTTCTTATGTTCTTATGCTATATTTCACAATAGCAGATGCGATCAAAAGATGCGGGGTAGTTATTTTGGGATACCACAGGTACCCTGAAATAGCACTGCAGTGTAGATGGACCCCAAGATGCCATGGGAAGTCTGGATGTAGACTGGGTGGGCGAAAGGGCCTCCACGGGCCTGATCTGGCCTGCCAAGCGGGTGGATCCGGCCTACAGAGGCCCTGCTGCTCCCCCGCCCCTAGGCCAATTAGCGTCTGCGGGCGGGGGAGCACACGAAGCCTCCTCCCGCCCTGCCAGGAGCATGTGGCGCTTTGACGTGCCACGTGCTGCTCGCAGGGAAAAGGCGGGGAGAGCGGAGGAAGCTTCTCACACTCCCCCACCCCCAGGCTCTAATTGGCCTAGGGGCAGGGGAAGGAGGGAAGTCTCCTCCTACACCAGGCACGTTGGGTGAACTTGGGGGTGGGGGGCAAAGGCACTCCCTCACCCCAGACCAATCATTGTCTCAGGGTGGGGAACCTGGAAATATCTTGGCCCTGCCCCTTCCGCCTGATGCCCCGCCCCTTCCGCCCGATGCCCCGCCCCTTCCTGTGCAGCATGGGGCCACTTCCAAAATTTTCTGCAAAAAATTTTTGCCCACCCCGAAATAGACGATTCTCTTTTCCAATCTTCACTAAGTCACCTTCTTCCCCCCCCCCCGCTTTGTATTTTGTCCCATTCTTTTTTATTTTTTTTTTTTGTCCTCTTTCATTTTCAGCACTGTAAATCTTTACAACAAAGGAAATTAAAAAACCCGAAAGAACGATTCTCCAAATAATTTCACAATCAAAACGTATCCCCCAGTAAATTTAATTTGTAGGAAATAAAGAACAAAGTATGGCAATAAAGGGCTTCTAAGCAAACCCTAATGCCTAACACATGTCAATGCCTCGCCTACACGGAGGCACCACATTTTGGTTGCTCACTGTTTGAACAGAAGCTTGCGCATTTCGTTTGCAAGTCCCCGGCCGGCCATTTATTGCTGTGCCCTGGGTTAGGGGCTCTCCTTTTTTTACCTTTTCAGTTTAGGTGCTCAGGAGATGTGATTCCTCTTACGCGCTGCCCCAGGGGAAAGAGGGTGCAAATGCAACTGCATTAAGGCTGCTGATGGTGAAATGGGTCAGGCACATCTCCGGGGAAATGCAGCCCGGAGGGCCGAATCCCGCGTCAGTTCCACATGTGCAAATCCAGGGCAGCTCCTTTGTCGTCGGAGGGGTCAATGTCATTTTACGGAAGTGTAAAGGAGAGTGGAATGGGCCCCTAAGAAATGCCTTGCACCTCCCCACGTTAGGGGTAGATAGAAGAATGGCCAAACTGGGTCAGACCCAAGGTCCAGCTCGCCCACTGTCCTGGCTGCTGACTGTGGCCAGTGCCAGGTGCCCCGGAGGGAGTGGACAGAACAGGGAAACATGTGATCCCTCCCCTGTTGCCCATTTCCAGCTTGTGGATCAAAAAAAAAAAAAAAAAAAAAAAAGAACATAGAATCATAGAATACTAGAACTGGAAGGGACCTCGAGAGGTCATCGAGTCCAGTCCCCTGCCCTCATGGCAGGACCAAATACTGTCTAGACCATCCCTGATAGACATTTATCTAACCTACTCTTAAATATCCCCAGAGATGGAGATTCCACAACCTCCCTGGGCAATTTATTCCAGTGTCTGACTACCCTGACAGGAACTTTTTCCTAATGTCCAACCTGAACCTCCCTTGCTGCAGTTTAAGCCCAGTTTACAGATAACACTGTCTGCCCCTTAGTACCTGGACCTGGACTCTAAGCACCTTCCTAGTTAGGCGTTAGGGCCTCAACGAGGGAGTAACTAAGAACAGAACTGTGCTCCATACGTGTGAGACTAGCCACTGTTCTGGGAAAAAGTGAATAAGGAAAAGTTATTTACTTCTTCCCACAACGTAAGAACTAGGGTTCACCAAATGAAGTGAATAGGCAGCAGGTTTAAAACAAACAAAAGGAAGTTTTTCTTCACGCAGCGGACAGTCAACCTGTGGAACTCCTCGCCAGAGGATGTGGTGAAGACTAGAACTTTAACAGGGTTCAAAAAAGAGCTAGCTAGATTCATGGAGGTTAGGTCCATCAATGGCTATTAGCCAGGATGGGTAGAAATGGTGTCCCTGGCCTCTGTTTGTCTGGAAATGGCTGACAGGGGAGAGATCATGTGAGGATTCCCTGTTGTGTTCCTTCCCTCTGGGGCATCTGGTGTTGGCCACTGTGGGCAGACAGGATTTTGGACTAGATGGACCATAGGTCTGACCCAGTCTGGCCGTTCTGATGTTCTTATGACCTCGGAGACCCGCACACCCGTCCCGGCAGGTCAGGGTGAGTTTCAGAATTCGTTACTTCTGAGGGTTGGATTTGCGCAGACATCCCAGGAACCCAGGAATTGCCACCCCAGACTACTCCACGGGCCTCTCGAAGTCGGGTGCCCTACCCTGACAGCCGGCAAGTAATAGCTCCCAATGGCCTGGGTGTTCTGGAGCTATCTCCCCCTCTCGTTCGCTTTGGTTTTGATGGGCTGGTGCCCCCTTGCCTCCCTCTACAGTACTGTGAACAAGCCGTTCATGTCTGCCTAGGAGGCTGTGGAACCTCCATCACTGCAGAGATTTAAGAGCAGGTTGGACAGACACCTGTCAGGGATGATCTAGATGTTGCTTGGTCCTGCCGGGAGGGCAGGGGACTGGACTTGATCTCTCGAGGTCCCATCCAGTTCTAGCGTTCTAGGATTCTGTGTCATCCAGCTGCGTCCCTGGGGACCTCTCCCCTTGATCGACACCAGCCCCCCTGCTTTGGGGATGGCAAATGGCTAAAAGTGGGCGGTGGCCATCCCTGGAGTCAGGGCCTCTTTCCGGGGTCAGTACCAGCCCCACTCACCCATCCAAACACAGGTTAAGTTACAGCGGGATGTGCCGCACGTTCAAACTGAGCATGGGGCAGATCCATTGGATTCGATGCCGCATCCAAGCAGTGACCGCGGACGCTGTGCCGTTCAGTCGCCCAGCTGTTGGAACCCCGGGGCTTTGGAGGGATATTTATTTTTCCATATATTCTTTTTCCAGCTTGTGGTGGTACCTCCCCCTCTCTCTTAATAATACCTGGCACCTCCAGGAGAATTTTCCCTTCACATATCCAGCACCATGTTTAATGACTTTTATTCTGCATCGTAATTAATGAGCTGGAAAAAAATGTCGACGTTCCATATGTGAGTCTGCCCCTCTATTTGCAGCGGAAGGAGGCTCACTCCTAAACGGTTTCCAAGCCCATTATCGGACCATCCGGCAGAGATAAACCCCCTGCAGGGTAAGCCGGTAAGCTCACCCTGATCCTGGTTTAAATTCAACGAGGAAGCCCCTCCCCGCCCCCAGCGATTGGATTTCAGCTCCTCCCTGACTCCGGTGGAGAGATCGGGCTGGGCGGTACACGTCCGACGGCGAAGCCCGCGCCTGCCTCCAGCCCGATGCTTTTTCCAGTACAAACCCGGCTGCTGCGTTGACCCCACGCAGGAGGTTTCCTGTTTTGAGCAGGCCTGTGGTTAGTTAGCAAGGTTATGAGAACAAGCTGCCCCACGTGGCTTGCATTAGGGGCGACTTTCGGTGCACCGTCCTGAGGGTTCCTGCCCTACGCAGTGCCCGAGAGGCCCTCCCCAGCTGCATCTACGCACATTTCGGGAGCTGCTGGGGAAGCCTCGTTGCTGATCTCTTGTATCTATTTTCTTCCCGGACCGTTCAAGCAAGAAATAACTCTCACCCGCCTCATTTCTCTCCGTCAAGCCCTTCCTTGACTCTGCTCTGCTGCCGGCAGAGCCCTGGACAGCAGTCACCCTGCCAGGGTACACACCCCACCGCCTGTCATGGGGCCAGAATCATCCCATTGTTTCTCTGGGTTCCATCCTTTCTTCATTCCCCTCTGTCGTCTCGTGGCTTGTACTCAGACTGAATGGGGCAGGTTCCGGCTTCTTGTTCTGAGTTTGTACAGCGCCTAGCACGTCAACGCCTGGTCCATAAGCGAGGCTCAGAGATGCTACCCTATGAAAAATAGGGAGGTGAAAGGGTAACCGTGTACACACAGGCTCCCGGTGTGTGTGGGGAGCGGGCTTAAAAGCCGGCTCTCTGCGTACACCCGCTCCCTAGCGAGCCACCTGTCCCATCCCACACACTGTTACCTCTGTATCAGAGGCAGCAGCATGGGGGAGGACAGGAGGGAGCTGGTACGTAGTTTTTAAGCCAGCTCCCCATGTGCACTGGCTCTAAGGGAGCCACCTACCCCCTGCCATGTAATGGAGGAACTGCTGAAATTTTCAGCAGTTACACAGTTAATTAATTAAGTACATTTTAACATCCCTAATTATAAATAATAATGACACGCCAATAACAATAAAAGATGCTGTCTCCTGAGGTTTAAAGGTGTCTTAATGGCAAGCACATAAACCGGGGCAGGGGGACGGGACTGGAGAGCCAGGTCCAAACACCCCCGTGTGCTTCTGATCCAGTTACAGATCCGGGCTATCTGCATTAAAGTTTCATCCCTCTGGAGCCCCTCCACCTTTGGGGAAGTTTGGAACCACATCCAGGCCTGGGGTCATCTCATGATCTCCCTGGTCGTGTGACCAAACCGTACGTCCACTCAGGCCAACGCAGCTTCGTGGGCACCGCGTCCCTGCAGCCTGTACGATCTCCGAGTGCCTCACAAGCAACATAGCCGCTGGGGAGATGCCAAGGGGCAACCAGGAAAAAGGAGACAGAACAACGCGGCGGAGAGAGGCGGCTATTGGGACAGCCCTTTGTTCCAGCGGCATAGCCATGGGTGGGACTGAGTGAGCCGTCCCTGCCCACTTATGATCCAGGCTCACCCATCCCATCTCCCCAGAACCCTCTGCCCAGCTCCGCCCGCCCGG
>JANRFK010002932.1:29831521-29847331 GCA_030068395.1 Apalone spinifera | reverse complement strand
CCTGTATGCCCTATGTACACCTCTCATCCCCTGTTCCCCTCATCCCTGCTTTGCACCCCATATTCTCCATTCTTCTCACCATTGCTTTGCATACTGCACCCCCTTACCCTACATACTCCACCTAGCATACCCATGCACTCCACCCCTTCACCAATATCACCACATACCCCACCCTGCACCCCTTACATCCCTATCTTGCACACCTTGTGCCCTCCACCCCATACACTCCTGCATATTCCATCCAGTATTCCCTGCTCCATATAACCTGTATTTCATTCACTCAATACAACACCCACCTTACACCCCATTTATTGTATCACCCTCACCCCATACACCTGCACTGCATAGATACGCCAACCTGTTTTCCCCATGGTTTGTACCACCTTACTCCATACACCCACATGTATCCTCCCACCATGTATTCCCATCAAGGATGTAAAATTGCGCTTAATCTGTTAACCGGTTAAATGAAATGTTTAACCGGTTAACCGTTATTCCCGTGCGTGGGGGCTGCTTTGGCCATGCTGAGCTGGAGCACCCCACAGCATGGCACAATCTCTCAGCTCCTGTTGGCTGGAAACTACAGCGCAGAGAGCTACATGAACTAGCTAGCCATTTTGAGCCAGGGGCTGTGGCAGACAGGAAGTCTGCCTTAGGGTCCTGCTGGGCTGCTGGCTGGAGCCACTCGGTTAAATGCCTCCTGACTAGAACCTGCATCTAGCACCTCACCCTCTCTTGAACCCCAACTCCCTGCCTCAAGTCACCACCCCAACCCTCTGTACCCTCTCCTTGTCCCACATCACAACACCCTCCTAGATCCTATTGCCCCCCCACCCTATACCCTATCATATCCCTGCGCCTTCAGACTTTTCCTCATGTACCTCTCTCATTCCCTATGCCACCCTCCTATTAAACATAATCCATTATCCCTGCCCCACATATCTTCTGCATCTTCCCCTTCTCCCTGTGCCCCCTTCTCACATCCTTGATCCCTTCTCATCCTATACTCTTTACCCCTACATGCCATATAATACAGCTCCCTTCCTCATATACCTCTTTTACCTCATTCTCTGCTACATGTTTGTGGCTTACAATCTGCTTCTTCCACAAACTTAGTTCATAGCTGCTCCCCTAATCTTTGCCCCTACACATTTTTCCACCCTCCAATTTTGTTTCCCCTTTCCATCTACCCCTGCATCTTTATTTCTGCAGGCCCCCCACTCATCCTCTGTTCTTTCAAACTAAACAAATCTTAAGCGGGCAGCACATGTTTTGAAAACATTCTCTTCCCTGCACCAACAAATTTAGTTATTCTAGCTGCTTCACATTGAGTTGTGTGTGTGCTAATGAAATGGGTGTTCCAAATCTCACCCTCACACCCTCTGGTGTGTATTGTTTCATGGGGTTGTGGCACACTCAAAGAAGTTCAAGAGGCTGTAAGGCTAGTTGGTGGTGATTGGAAAGAGGGGGTGAAAGGCCAGAAATAGATACCCCAAACTTTCTGTTCTATTCCTGTCTGCTTTCATGCTATTCCACATCTATTGCTCGATCTGCTCATCTTCCTATGAACTGGATCCCCATGCTAGTGAAACCTTCCCAATTTCCAGACTTATCCCTACACAAAGGAAAACCCTTGCAGCCCAAACTTCTTCCTATCATATCCATGCTTTCATGAAAAGCTGCCTCCTAACTAAAAATTGTCACATTAGTAAAAATACTCCCCCCCACACACACACACGCACTCTCTCATCCCCTGATGAGCCTCCGTGTGCTATGCAACACTTATCCTAGGGGTATGGAAAGGTCTCTTACGCCTTAGCTGTGCTCTCAAGTTCCTTCTCTTTCAAGACTTTAAAGAAACTTTATAATTTCTTTCATATCATATAAATCCACTTTACAGAATGAATAACAATAACACTTTTCAATATGTTTAAAGTATGAAGCACTAGATTGAGGTGAAAGAGGAACAATAGGTGGCTATTCACAAGCAGGAACTGGAGGAAAGGTATTTGGAAGAGGATTGCAAAAGTATCTGCTTTTACTTACAGCAGATCTATGGTATTTCCTTTGCTCCTTCCTTTTCTGAAGATCATTGCAACATTTTATAAAAGTGCATCCTGGGAAGTCTGTGCTCTAGAATGTCCTCTGCTGTGACTCATTGGTATTTCAGAGGCAGTGGCTCCTTTCTTCAGTGGGGATCCCAATGAGTATGGTAGTCTTTTTTCAGCCATGATGTGTGGAAAACAGCCAAAAATGGCTGCTGCTTGAATCTATGGGTCATGAGATAATAATACTTAAATCTTTTATAGCGCTTTTATCTGTAGATTTCAAAGCATTTTACAAAAGAAAGTAAGTAGTATTCCTGTCCCTACTCACCCTGAGAAGCTGAAAACAATCCCTTCTTGTCTTTATAAGCTAGCACTACAAAAGAAAGAAATGTTGGGTTTTACCTCATGCCCCTGTTTTCCTTTCAGTATTGATTTCCTTTTATTTCTCTTACTTTTTCTCAATTTTTTTTGCCTATCCCCTTTTCTTCCTCTCCATTTTATTAATTTTCTCTGCCTCTAAGTCTCCCCTTTTACTGAAAACACTTTTTAAATTTTCATTCATTCGTTTGTTTTTTAGCATGCCAGAACATCATATGTGCAATATTAAAACAATCCAATTTATTCTGATATCTCCAAGAGTGGCAAATATAAGATGCTTGAGAGGAAGGCATAAAACGTCTATATACCTAATTATGTTTGTTTCCTGATATGTGTTGTTCTTTTGCTTTACTTAATACACTCTGCAATATTTTCCCTATTCTCCTGTTTGTTTTGTTCGCTGGCCCTCTTTTCCACTTCTTGTGTGTGTCTGTTTTCTGTTACCATTCTCTGTCAGAATAACCAATTCAGGTTTTTGTACTACTGGGCCAACTACTTTAAAAAATAAACATTCTGTTAAAAAATAGAAACACCTGCTCTTGGATTCCTGACTACTAGAAATGTTCAGTGTGGCTTACAGTTTCTCTCTTTAGTTATTTGACGTTCGTCTCTATCAAGATAAGAGATGTATGAGGCTGTAATTAGCAGATGGCTTCTAATAATTTACTAAAAGATCTAGATTTTTAGAGAGCTTAGGGCCCACAATTCACATGCAATTGTGTGGTTGCCACCATTAAGCACAGAAACAGCTAATCAGGCACATTTTCATGTATAATCATACAATTTCTATACACAATAGGATATATTGCACAAACATTTTGCAGGCCTAAACTGCCTAAAAATCCAATCCAAAGTATTTTATCCCTTTTATCTTATAATGAACATTAACATAATTTTTCCTTAATCTCCACTAAAACTGTGCATTCCCATTTTTAAGATTAATTCTTATGTTTTTCCCTAGTTCATGCGAATTCAGTTACCGAGTGTAGGCAACATGTTTTATATGCATTTGCTTATGAACAAGCGTGGGCCATTGGCCAAAATATGGCTTGCCGCTCACTGGGAGAAGAAGCTCACAAAAATACACATATTTGAATGTAATTTGGAGACTACTATTGAAAAGATCATTTCACCAGAGGTATGTAGCCAATTAAGATATTTAAGACCAGTTGTAGAAAGGTAGATTTTTTATTGGATAAAGAATATATCTACACATTTTGTAAAGGTCCTTATTTGAAGTTAGGGAGACAAGATGAGTGATGTAATATCTTTTATTGGACCAACTTCTGTTCATGCAGGAAACAAGCCCGTCTTAGAGATCTTCAGGTGTGGGAAAGTACTTGGTGTAGTTCTTCAGGAGGGTGGTCGGGATTTACTGCTGAGGTGTCCTCACAGGTTCTGGCTCTGTTGATGATGATAACCAGAATACTGCTTGCGTGTGTGCTCAGTGCTGTGTAGACTTGTGCACTTAGTCTCCACAGTAGACCCCAAGAGAGACCCAAAGACACCACCTTATATACAGGTACAACAAATCACACCTCACTGCTGAAATATCAGGTTACCACCCTCTTATGCTACTTAGATACCACCCATCACCCTCTACCTCATGGTTTTATTAGGTCGTCTCTGTGCATCATGCTGTCATTTTAGACCCTTTCCTACACCTGAGTCTGTATCTGTGAGGAGTGGGTACCAACGTCTTTTTAACGAACTAGTGATATCATGTGCTTTCCACTTATGACCAGTATGAATTATTGTTCTGCAGTCAGTACCTAGCACCAGTTAGTGTTTTGCACACTCAGCCCTGTTCATGCCAAGTTCAGTGGGCTGGGACCTGCCTCTTGCTCACAGCTTAGCTATGTTTTTGTCCATTGTTAGGTAGGCCTCAGGCCTGACCTGTGCTGCACGGGCTTATGTTTTAGGCCTTCATCTTACTACACTCGGAGTGCCACAGCTAAAATAGCATGGAATGGATTGTTTAGCATAAGTAGTTATTAGGGCTGTGATAGTGTACACAAATAAATGATTACCCGATGAGCCTGAGCTCATCGGTTGACCTTCACAGTTATACACAGGCTCCACCACCCCTGTGCTGCTGCCTCTGTGTCAGAGGCAACAACACGGGAGTGGGGTTTGGGGGAAGCAAGTGGAAGCTGGTACATGTGGGGAGCTGGCTTTTAAGCTGGTTTCCCATGAGCACTGGCCTCCATGGAGCCGCTTGCCCCTCCCCCTGTGCTGTTGCCTCTATATCAGAGGCAGCAACATGATGTAAGGGGAGTATGTGTAGTGAGCTGGCTTTTAAGCCATTACACATTTACTGTAATAAATGCATTTTAATGTCCCCATCAGTTAATAGGGATGTAAGAGTTTAACCAGTTAAACTCCCGGCCACAGATTAGTTATATGGTTAGGGATTTTTTAAAAACATTTTACATCCCTAGTAGTTAACATATATGAAGGAATCCTCCAAAGTGAAGTGGGGCAAAGGAAGAGGGGTAAGGCTGCTGGTGTGAACGGGTTGTTAATCGGTCATAGATTGTTTTTAATAAGCAACAAAACCAGACTCTCTGTTCTCATGATAGTTAGTGGCTATTAGAGTTATGCATTTAATCTCCAAAGTTTATTTTCTTGAAGGGGTTGGGCAGAGTTCCTTTGATGAAAGAGACTGAGAGATCAAATACGTAGTGATCAGTTAGTGAAAAGTGTTCACCTACAGACGTGTGGTGGTGGTGTTCTTTTTCATTTTCCCGTGATAATTCATGTGATATCATAGTCATTGTTTTGCTTCACTAACATAGCTGTTGATGCAGAGCTTACTGCACTGATGAAGTATGCCATGTATTGTAGTAGCCACGTGTGGGACAACTGGATTTTGAAAGGTCTGTTGTAATCATTGGAACAGTATAGATATGTCTGCAGATTTTGCATCTGTTTTTCTGGATGGATCTGGTGCTACTTTGAGATCCACAGACAGAGGCTGCTGCTGGGGGTCTAGCCTCTGGAAGGCAGAGCAGCCTCTGTCTTCACAGCAGCCTCCCCTATTCCCTCCAGCACAGGGACACAGGGCAGACGGCACCACAGAGCCGGTGCAAGGAGGAACCATCTTTTAAGCCGGCTCCCACTCCTGTTGTACTTAAAAGAAGTACTCGGGATCTTTTTCAGGGGGATAAGGCAACACGCCACATTTATTGAACACACATAGAATCATCCATACTTATCACATGCATATGACAAATTACACTCATGCACTCACACACACACACAAGCACACTCCGTCTTGTTGTTAGCAAAAGTTGCTCCCCCTAACTGCACTGGCCAGGTGAGTTCGATGGGGGAGGGGTGGAGCCGGGCTTCTGCCGATCCGGATCGATGCTTCCATGTTGACAAGACGAAAACCCGGGGTCCCTCTGCAAGATGCCTCCTATTTATCCCTCTCATGCAGCCAATTAGACATCACCTCGCCTTTCTTAATGCTGCTTCAAAGAGAGTTCTTCCAAGGGCAGGCACTTGTTACTTGACTCCCAAGGTGTCTGTATGTCCAGTCTTCTTAATGAGCTCATTTTATAGGTATTGTCTTGGATCTGGCTCCCAGACCCGCTCCACCCTTTTAGCTGCTGCTGGAGGTGCTCCCCTTTCAGTCTCCATTCACACCTCATTCATTTCAACAGGGCAATCAAGGAAAGGGGAGAGCTCAAAAGACATTTTTTCTTACAAGATCTATATATCTTAATACAAAGTTATAGGAGAAATGTTACAGAGATTCTATAAGAACACTTAAAGATATATCTAAAAGGACAAGATCTTAATACAGAGTATAATATCACAGGGATTTCTCCACACTCCTCCCTCCCCCCAGAGGCAGCATTTTGGGGGGGAGAATGTGTGCAGTTGACAAGATTAACTGATAAGCTTAGGCTTATCAGTTAATCGTATAGTCAACTGCACATCGACATCCCTAGTGTGGAGTGCAGCGGGTGGCATCTGGGAACAGGATGGTGTCCGAACTCTGTTGGCAGAAATGGGAAGGTGTTCTAAAAAAAGTTTTGGGACACTGGCTGTGGGGGGAGGGCGTAATACAGCTGCTCTGTGTCAGTGCTAGAAGCGGCTCCAGTGTGTTCGCTTGCTGCTCCATATGTGCCCAACCCCTGTCCAACTCCAGCTGAGGCAGGGGCTATTGCTTGGCATGGTCCCAGCCTTCCCTGGCTGCTGGAGAGCCAGGCTGCCATGTGACATGGTGTGGCCCCAGACCCTCCTGGGCGACTGGACAATGTAGGCAGTTTTGCCTGTATTACCCACCACCCATGGACAAATGGTGGGTAGAGAGACAGAACAGAGAGGTGAAGTGAGTTGTCCAAGGTCAAATAGCAAGTGCGGCAGAGCCAGGAACAGAACCAAAGTCTTCCAAGTCCTAGTCCAATGCTTATCTACAAGGAATTGTCGTCTTTAAGTGATGATAACTCTTGATCTCCAACCCTGTGTTAACTTGAATATCTCAATGATGTATATTGTGTTATTTTATTGTTTAATTGAACTCCTTTTCTATGCTTAGTTTGCATAAAATTTATTCCAAGGCTTCACTGGTATACCTTTTGCTTTGTGTAATAACGGAAATGATTTTGTCTTAATAATTTGGCCAAAAATAATAAGACTTGTACAATTTTTAAAAATTGTTAAAGGTTAAAATTGCTCTGCGCACCTCAGGACACTTGCTTTTGGGAGTGGTGCGAATATATCATAGGAAAGCAAAGTATCTCTTGGCAGACTGCAGTGAAGCTTTAGTGAAAATGAAGATGGCCTTTCGTCCAGGTATGTGCAGAAGTCTTCATTTCTCAGACCGTATCTTTTACAGTGTCTCTTTAAATGTTCTTTGGGATAGTCCAGTCAGACATACATGATTGATTTCAAGAGACGCTGGACTTCCTGGTGCATAAATGATTATTAAATTTTGTTGTTTTAATATATTTTGATCTTTTTTGGCTCCCTTATAGCCTTGGAGGAACCAGTGACAATGAAGACAGAATTATCCAGTTAAATACAAATACTTTTTCATTGTCACTTCATTCCTTGTTCTTTCTAATGAGGACACCAAATTCTCTGCTGACCCTAGCAGTTAGTGCCAATTGTGTTAGTGTTTTTGTAATCTACCAGGATGCAGACCACCACATTCATTTAAAATGTAGCATCTGTTAAAGTTTCCTTTTATTTGGGTTCCTAATAAGGAGGTAGTATTGTCTCATAGTTAGAGCAGAGGACTATGAACAGTGGAACTTCAACTCTATTCCCATGTGTACCATTGAGTAATTCTATCACCTTTATCAAGTCACTTAAGCTTTTTATGATCTAGGGCAGGTCTATACTTAAGCTGTTGACACTATATTCCTCTGGGAGAGCACCCAGTAACCCCATATTAATCATTTATATATAATTGTGATACTTCACAGGGCATGCTTTCTGTGAAATATCGGGAAAGGCTATGATCTGCTGAAAGCCATTGTTCTATCTAAATATGGATATTATTAGTGCATATGAAGTTATGACACTGTTTTATGGTTGTCACTAAAATATACTGTGATTTGGGGAAGTGCCAAGATATTAGATCCCTGGAGACAAGGAAAAGGAAGCCAATAATGCCTGGGTGGGTGGTGAACAACCATCAACAGTCATTGTCCAGAAAAGGAGTTACAAGTCAATGACTCACTTGCACAAGGCCACATACTGGGAGAATTGCTATGCCCTGGGGATGTCATCAGATAAACCACTGCAGCAGCACAGTTTCAGGGCTTCAGTGAAGATATTACCTACCCCAGAGGGAGATAGGCACTCCACCAGGGCTGCCAACAGCTGAAAATGATTTTTATGGACAGTATATAAAAAAATTACGGACATCCAACTTTTTTTAAGGACACATTCTTATAATATAAAGATGGTTCAAAAGGATAAAAATGAACAGTATTTAGTGTTTTTATTCATTCATCACAACAGTCATGTTGTTGTGCTACTTTAATCTACTTACTAGCCACGTCAGCATCCTCTTAATTCTCGTTTATGATCATACATTGCAGTAGCCACACTGTCAACCATTGCTTTAGTAATTTTTCCAGATCCATTTTTGACAATCCGTAATCTTTCCAGCATGGGAGTGGATGGTTTATGTCTTAGATTTAAGTGACCAACCCGCTGCTACACATGATTCGCTGTACCCTGTACCCCACCCGCCAGCTAAAGAGAGCCCAGCAGGGGTATGTGCTGCATGCCCACACATCCACCAAAAGTTGCTGCTCTGCTGATGCTATGATGCTGAAGAAGAGTTCAAAGCTGGAGGCAGAGAAGAGCAGCCCCCATCAGTTAGGCCTCTGCCAGAAGAATTTCCTTCCCCTTACCTGCCTCAGGAGTTGTAGACCCCCTGAAGCTGCCCTGTGGCACAGAGCTCACCGCAAGCCAAAGGGGAGGGAATGCAAAGCTTGATTTTTTTTTTACTGATATCTAAATGTTTTTACAGATTTTATTGAGAGATCCAATTTTAGCTCTTTTTTGTAGACTGTCCATGAATTTATGATGGTTGGCAAGTGAGTACTCTACCTCCCCACGAGGCGGTAGCTGTGTCAGTGGGAGAATTCTCCTGTCACATTGTCTGTATAAGCCATTTTGTTGTCTGTACAGGTTGTCTATACAGGTCAGTTTCACTGTGTTGCCTCAGCCATATCTAGACTTGTGGGAAGATTGACGTTGTGGCAGTCAATCTTCTAGCATTTGATTTAGTGGGCCTAGTAAAGACCAGCTAAATCAAACGCTGAGGGCACCCCTGTCGGCATCAGTACTCCTCACTGTCCCAAGGAGTAAGGGAAGTTGACAGGAACGTTTCTCCCATCAACCTCCCGTTGTGGGAATGGCACTGAAGTTTGGCTTAAGGTACTTCGGCTCCAGCTACGTTATTTACATAGCTGGAATTGCATACCTTAAGCTGACCTTCCCCCATAGTATAGACCTAGCCTTAGGGTGTGGATTATTCACACCTCTGAGCAATGTAGTTATGTCAACCTAATTTCCCTGTGTAGACCTGGCCCTAGTGGCTGTCAGTGACCAAAAGCTTCCATGGCCTTTAAATAGCTACTAGTAGTACTTCTAGCAGATTTACAGCATTTCAGAATCTCTAACAGTTTTCAATGGTACCGTACATTCGTAGGTATGCCAATAAATAGCGTGCCTCTAAAATGTACATAAATTAAAGATCAAATTCAGTTTTGGACTCCTAGTGACAATGGCAAACTTTGTTTAGGTTGGCAACAGAACACCCTGATTGATTTAGAGTCTTATTGTATATGCTTGTGAGAACATGACTGCTTATCACTGCTAATTTTGTTATGTTTTGCATTTCTTTTAGGACTTGTTGATCTTCCAGAAGAGTGCTTTGAAGCTGCTTATAATTCCATTACATTGCCTGAAGAATTTCCTGATTTTGACGCACAGCTACCTGACTTGAAGTAAATGTTTCTCAAGGGTTTTTTAATATTTTGTTTGGCCTCATACTTTCAGAGATAAAATGTATACTCTTGCTTGTTTTCTGACTCCTATCCAATGCAGAATGCAGGTAGTCATTCTGGTTATTTGAATTTAATAACCTGATTCTTTCCTATTTTAAGATGTAGAATTATGTATTGGTACAGTTCTTCCAGTCACCTTTTATGAACACAGATTTTTTCAGTTAAGTAGTTGTTTTACCTTAGGCTTTAGAAGTTTTTCGTTTAATTTATTTGAATGAATACTAGAGACAGAAAAGTTGAACTGCTTTCCTTCAAAGGAAGCAGCTCAAATAGCCCCGTTCATTCTTTTGTAAGAACAGAGTAGCTTGTATCCATGGCATAGCAGTCCTTTATAGCTATGATATAAAATTGAATGTATTATTCTGGTCTTTTGCTCCCCTGGTATGCTCCTCTGGAGGTAACATGTTGACACTTTAAAGGTTATGAAGAGCTAGGAACTAAAATACTTTTTTCTGAATTACTTTAGTGGGGGTCAGAGCCAAAGCATAATGCACCTTCAGAGAGATTTCCCCTTTGTCACAATACATTTATTTTAAATCTGAAAGTCTTTAGTGGGTTTTTTTTTGTTATAAATCTAATTTAAGAACGCCTATAGTTTACTGATAAATAAGACATAACTATTTTCAGTCTAATCAAATAGCACAATGTGCCAATCTGTGAGGAACAATGATGGATCTCCCTTTTTAAAATTACCTTAAGAGTTTATAGGATTTAATTTGCAGGTGATATGCTGTGTTGAGGAGTCCAATATGTGGCATTTTAACTGACAAAAAACGGATCTTGTTTGTAAAAAATTTTTATAAAAGCTGAAGTTGGGCAAGATAAAGATGTGGTTGGTAGCAAAAAGAAGATTTTGTAGAACGTCATGGGGTGATGTTTTCCCCTAAGGGGATGCCCCCATCTTTTGTTAAGCAGGTTTGGAGTCAAGGGATATATCTTGATTACAAATTGCTCTTGGAATTAGAAGTGGTGTCAGTACACAGTAGCACCTCTTTCTAAGTGCACTTAGCTAAATACTTTCTCGATAGTGTGGACTTTACCATAGTCATTGTACCTTTGTAACTTCATGCTTAGATTATTTAAAGTGCCATGCAAGCTTTTTTGAAGTAGGGTTGTGAAATCCTATTTAATCAGTTAACCAGATAAACATTATATTTAACTGGTTAACCACTTAAATAGGTATAAGTGGAGGTGGGGGGACACTCCAGCTCAGCTGGGTTGGATCCACCCCCCTGCCCTCTGCAGGTGGGCCGGAGTGCCTCCCACCTGGGGCACACGAGGCTGGACCTGCTGTGGGCGGGGGGGGGAAGGAGGAGAGAGGGGCTGCTCCAGGCATCCCCTATCTGTAGCAGGCGGGAGGGATGCTCCAACACTGCTGGTTAACCGTAATTGGTAAGCATCACCCAGTAAGGGTGATGCTCACTGGTTAACCAATTAATCATTCACATCCCTACTTTGAAGATTACCTAGAACTTCAGCAAGTACAGAAGGCAGCTGCCTGCTTGCTTTGAGGTATCAAATGTAGAGAGTATATAGCATCTATTTTCCATTGGCTATGCTGTCTTCTTTTTAGCTTCTAGATGAAATTAGAAATGTCAGTTTTAATCAATAAAGCCCTAACTAGTTTGGGTTCTGGCTGCCTGGGGATTGCCTTTTTCCCTGAACAAGAATTGACATCAGCCTAAAAAGTAGGTGTTTTGGAGCCTAAAAAGTAGCAATTTCATGCACTTTGTCTTTCTGAAGAAAAACGAGGTTTGAATACCCTCTGGTTACAGGCTTTTTGCCTTCCAGTAGCTTGGCCAGTGGATTACAATTCATGTGGGGTTTTTGTGTCTTTACATTTTTCATTAGTGCCATTGATGTTGCTGAACATTTTACTTTGAATCAGAGCAGACCTGAAGACATCACGCTTCCAGAGGATTACAGAAGGACCATACTTCCCAGTGATGGGAATTTTGGTGAGAACAGCTAATAAATTAGAATTTGGAAAATGTTAGAGTTTTTACCTTCTTTTTTTCAAATGTGTCAGATTGTATTTCATAAGCAAATGTATTTACATTGTTGGTTATTTATAGAATTACACTTCAAGCTTTAGTTACTGTATGCAACCTCATAGAGCTTATTTTTACTTATATAAAGGATTTGTTTTATGTTGTAATTACTGAGTCTACTTTTTCTGGTTGGACTTGATCCAAAGACCTCTGAAGACAATGAAAATGTACCTCTTGGCTAAACTGGCTTTGAGTTGTGTTCTAAATTATTTAAAACCTACTGGGTATAATTCTCGTTCATTCTTATCCCCCCATTAAGTGAGTATTAACATAATATATGCATTTAGGCTTGTGTTCACTGCCAAGTTAACTTGACTTCTTACCCAACCACAACCCAAGTCCCATCCACACACAAAACCCTTTTATTTGAGTTGGCTGTCCCATCAGAGTTTACAGATTAAAGTTTCTGTGCTGATCATACTTGAGCAGCTAACACAACATCTTCTCTGCTAGAGCAGTGATTCTCAAGCATTTTGACCCGTGACACACCCCACTCAATGCAGACCTTTCCGTGGGCCACTAGCCAACTACTCATGATGACAAAATGGGTACAGGAGGGGTGGGCCTGCAGGGTCTGACTGGGAGGTAAGGTGCAGGAGTGGGCTGAGAATGGGGGGTCTGGGTGGGAAGGCGGGTGCAGGAGCGGGCTGAGGGTGCAAGATCTGGGCATGATGAGGATTGGTGGTGCTTACCTGGCTCTGTGCTCCCTGGCACCGCCTCCTGCTGCTCCCATTGGCCGTGATTCTGGATAATGGGAGATGCAGGGGAGGCCTCAAGGCAAGCGGTTTCCTGCACAGCCATTCCCCCAGTGAAGGGGAAGGGGAGCGACAGCATGCAAAGCCGCTTCCTGCCCCTGGGAGCTGGCCCCAGCCCACAAGACTCTCCCCTAGCAGGAAGTCAGTGCTGGCGCTCCAACCTCACATGGGGACAGGACTTGGGGCTGGAGCACAGTGCAGGCTCCTTGCGGCAAGGGGGGCAGCAACCCCAAGCCCATGGCCCACCTGCGAAGACCACACTTTGAGAACCACTGTGCCAGAAGAATATGAAGAGGCCTTAATGTAAAGGAGACTCAAGCCTAGGGTTTTGCCTATATTGTGCTTTCATTGGTAAAACTTTTGTCTGTCAGGAGATGAAAAAACATCTCCCCGACTCGGTGGGAATAGTCTGCAAACAATAAGCAGCTACACTGCATACCACGACTGTAGCTGCACTTAAGTTGTTCTGTAATGCATCGTCATTTTGAGAATTTTGTAAAACTCTGAGGAAATTGACAAGAATGCATTTCATCTATATTGACAGAAGGAGTTGTTGGTAATTATGTATGTTTGTTCAGGTGTGGAGACCGAAATATTAAGAGGACATAGCTTCTTCAGTGATGACATATTGATGAGTACTAATAGTCTCTTGCCTGATCAGAGCTCATTGAGCCTCAGTGGAGACAAATCCGTACTATGTGACAACACACATGGATTCAAACTCGATGGTTTTGGAGACGAAGATGTTCCTGGGGATATGATTGGTATGGTTTGTCGTAGATGAACAGAATCCAATCAGTTCTGTCCAAAGTATTTTTACTGTAAAAACTGTACACAAAACGTAAACAAAAATAGAATTTGCATTTGAAAACATTTTTTTCTGCAACTTACTGTTTTTCCCTTTTGTGCTTTCAATGTTTCACTATATATATAATCAATTTAGAGTAAAATATATCATGAGATAATTTCAACATTCCCATAATCAGGAATTATAAAACCAGGAGATTGAAAGTTAAGGTTAAACTTGAAAGAAATTCAACTAAGATATAGAACTGCATAGTTAGGCGTACATTTATGCCAAAATTTTAAAGGATCTTTTTTAATTTGAACTCAATCTAGTTAACAATTTTCTGGTAAATTCTCAGAAAATTAATTCTGTTCCTAAAGAGTGAGTTTTGCAGCTTTGGGAAGGATATGCTGTATCTTCACATGTAACAAAGCTCTGGAGTTGCTGCTTCAAGTACAACACTGAGCTCTCCCTTTATATGTCACCGAAAGTATTTTGCAGGATTAAACTCTGTATAATTGCTTCTAAATAATTCATTATAATGGATTCTACTGGCCTACTTCATAAATAATGCTTTAAAAAACATTTGTATCTATGTTTGTCCTGTTGACCAGATCACCTATGATTTATTAAATAGCTTTTTATTTGAGATGTAAATTTAATTTTGTGTTGATGTAGTTGATATACCATAGGGTATTGTAAAATATTAGTTTTAATTTTCTAATGTACGTATTTAACCTTCTGGTGATTACTGCTGTCTTTGGCTATTCCTCTGTGTGTGCCAAGGGGATTCATTGGTGGGTTTTTAGGTGACTGAGGAGCCCAATTCATGCCCTGCAGATTTTCCCACAGGAGTAATAGGTGTAATCTTGGAGGAGATATGGCCGTTTGTTGGACTGTTGTGTCCTTTCTTTCCTTCCTTTTTTTGCTTCTTTGTCTCATGTTGTGTGTGTCTATTCTTCTCCAAAATGAACTGTGGCTTGGAATACGATGTGGCACTACTGTGTTCTGTTCTGTGCTAAGTCCTCCCAATTTGATAAGTAATGCCTCCCTTTTTAAGGGGTACTTTCAGCATGTCTTTGAAGCGTTTCAACTGCCTCCGTGAACCATTCTTTCCTGACTTAACTGAGAGAACTCGGAGGTGAATGACAGACATACATAATAAAGCAGAGTTGGTGTTTCATGATCTGCACTTCTATATTGCTGATGTTGGCTACAAAAAGAACACTGATATGAGTGTATCAGTCTTCCCAACTGATCTTGAGAATCATCCTGAGGCAGTGCTGCTGGACCATTCCAACCACTTGAGAAGTTGTCGATAGGTTGCCCAGGTTTCACACCTATATTGAAGGATGCGGATGACAGCTGCCTTAAACTAAATTCTTGGTGCCTGTTTGCAGATCCCCATCGCTGAAGACTCGTTTGAGTAGTCTTCCAAAGGATGCATTGGCACAGCCAATTTTTGGGTTCAGTTTGTGTCAATGCTGACTGTTTGGAAGAGGTAGCTGCCAAAGTTTGGAAAATGGTCTGTTTTCGAGGGGTTCCCTGCTGATGGTGATTTGTGAAGTGCAAAGAGTAGTTTGTGTAGCTGAGAGCGGATAGAATCATAGAACACTAGAACTGGAAGGAACTTCGAGAGGTCATCAAGTCCAGTCCTCTGCCCTCAGGGCAGGACCCAGTACTGTATAGACCATCCGTGATATATGTCTGTCTAACCTGCTCTTAAATATCTCCAGAGATGGAGATTCCACAGCCTCCCTAGGCAACTTATTCCAATGTTTAACCAAGATAGAATACCTTGGTTTTCCCAGTGTTGGGACAGAGACCCAGGCTGTGATAGGCATCTACAAAAAGATTTAGGGCACTTTGCAGGGTGGCCTCATGTGCAAGAATGATGCAGTCATCTGCATACTACTGTATAAAAGCTAGAACAGATTTTGGGGATTTTTTTAAAATAAGGAATTTATAGATAAAAACTTATTTTGAAACAACATTAAAGATCATACTTTCACAGGTGAAAGGCAGAAGATACAAAATTAAGTCTAATTATCTCCATTATTCACATGGTTTTGCATTGAAAAGAAAGCTATAATTCTAAATCTTCAGCTTTAAGTCATTCTCTTGCTTTAAACATAAGATGAATATTTAAATAGTATCATTTGGCTGAGTCATTTGTTTTTCCACATCTAATGCTTTTCACCAACCAGTAGATTGGGATCTACCAGTAGATCTTGGAGCCTCTGACAGGTG
>JANRFK010002932.1:29814541-29828135 GCA_030068395.1 Apalone spinifera | reverse complement strand
CATCGAGGTAGACAAGCAAGCGGGGAACTCTGAGAACTGTCTGTCCGGGGTGGGAATAGGGTCCCTTTAAGCAGGGAGCTCAGTTAGCCTCAGGCAGCAGCCCCACATACTAAGTCCTAACCTGATGCACTGCTGGCACTGGTTCCGGCCAGCCTTAACTTCGGTTCAGGGTCCACTCAGTGTGGACGCACTATTTCGAAATAGTTTTTGTGTATAGATGCGTTATTTCGCATTAGCTTAATTCGAATTAACTATTTCGAATTAAGTTAACTCGAATTAATACTGTACTTTAGACATACCCTCAGAGTTTTTCCATTTCCAGGATGGGACCTGCTCTTTTCTTTGTTAGAATTTTTTATTTCATAGGTGCAGACCCTTTCACTGCTTCACAAATGCGATCGCTATCCTTTATAATGGTGCTTATCGTGGATTTCGATAGCCCTAAATTACGTGACATAAATGACACTGTTTGACCCCCTTCGTATTGTCTCACTATCACTATTTTCTGTTCCAAATCAATAGCTTTTCTCACCACCCTTATCACTAGCCCTTTTCCTATTACTTGCCATGATGGCCACAAGCAAACACCGAAAATACTGTAAGGGCAAGATATGTATATGAGGGAATTAAACGTAAACATGCTGCCCAACCACAGACACGCAAAAACAACGTGCTACTGCGAGGTTGGTCATAAGTGCGGATGGTCATAAGTTGATGTGTTTGTAAGTCATAGACCAGCTGTTTTATGCAAACTACAGAAATGCAAAATATTTGTACCAAAATATTAGGGATATAAAATCATATTTTATCAGTTAACCACTTAAACGGGGATATGCCAGAGGGAGGGGCATTCCAGCTCATCTGTGCTGGAATGCCTTTGCCCACAAATGCCAGGCCAGACCCTCTGCAGGCAGGGGCAGCACTAGCCGGGCTGGAGCACATCCTCATCTGCAGCAGGCCCCCCTGCTCCAGGCCCTATCACTTAACCGTAACCGGCAAGCATCACCCAGTAAGGGTGATAGTTACTGATTAAGCATTCACATCTCTAATTTGTACTGAAGTATCATTTCTCCCTGAAACTAATTTCTAAAATAAATCATTTGTATTTTAAGACTTCTCCTCATTTTTCTAATTCTAATCTTTGTATTTTGATACCAGATGAATTAACAACATGATTTTTATTGGATTGTGGAATGTGTGTTTTACAGTGGATTCCAGTGACGTAGGTTCTATGCTTCCAGAAGAAAGCCACCAAATGAATGAAACTACACTGTTGATCAATGAAAAAGAAGGATTTACTCTTGAACCAGTTGATGCAACAGGTCAGAGTTCAATCAGTTTCCCTCAAGGTGCATGTAAAGATTACCATTCCTGCTGCAAGGCAAACCCTGAAAAGCATTTTATATGAGATTATATCTAGTTATATTACTTAGTCTCCTTGTTCATTATTACTAAAGATATTTGCATTGGAGATTATTTTTATTTATTTATATGCCATCTGTTCTTGCTGTTAAAGTTCAGACCTATTCTGAAAAATGACTATTGAAAAGGGGCATTTTCTTACTCAACTGATCAACTCCCACTGCATATTCACAGTTCTCTCAACTTACTAAAATAAGTTTTATTACTTTTCATTCCTGTTAGCAATGTGAAACTAACACTGCTATAGGAGAGTGAACTTGGATTCTATTCTGGTTCATATATCATCAATAGACTTGTTACCCTAATTCCAGTTGCAGATTTTTTGTTGGTGAGGTGTGGCCAGAAATAATCCAGATTGGTTTAAGATTCCAGAGTGAGTTTTTAGGGTTTGTAATCAGAAAAAATCTTTTACTTATTGTAATGGTTTGAAGGGGTACTGCTTATAAAGGGTTAAACTCAGAGAATTTCTTCCTTGGGGTTCAACTTCAGTTGATCCAAGCACAGAGGAGTTCCAAGTCAGGAAATAGAAGAAATTAACCTGATTGAAGCTACCTAAACATTCCTTGTCTACTTACATTTGTTATCTCAAGGTTTTGTTCTCCTAGATATGGTTATTGCTGTAAATTTCATTTTTGCCCCTCAGGCTCATTCCATCTCTCTCACAGCTCCTGTTGCTTCTCTCATACACAAACAAGACTAAAACAGGCAACCTGTTTTTCAATTCAAATCTTAACTCTTTCCCATTGGCTCTCCTGGATCCCTGCCAACAGTTCCTGGATTTTTTTTCAGGGTTTCTCTGAATTTAACCCTTTACAGGCAATACCCCTCCCATCCATCATAGTTATAAATTGATAAAAGTTTTTTGGTCACTTTTAAATTAGAAAATATTCTCTATACAAATTAATTTTAACAGTTTTCTCTATAATATTAACAATTCTTTATGTAAAGAATGGAAATCTTATCTTCAAATTTCCTGCCTTTTATTGCTTTGTTTCATGATCTTAATTTTACTTAACTATAAAGATTTCCCACTCTTTTTTGCACTTTTCCAGCCTGTCCTTTTTATTCCAAATATTATATTCATTATTAAGTCTCGGTCTAGACTACAGGGCTTTATCGGGAAAAGCTACGCAAATTGTGGAGCGCAGTTTGCATAGCTTTTTCCAATCGCTTTTCCGGAAGAGGCTTTTCTGCTATTTGGCCCCGTCTAGATGGGGCCAAATGGTGGAAAAGCCTCCTCTTTCTGCAGAGCCCTTATCCCTTGTGGAATGAGGTATACAGAGCTCCCTGAAAGAGTGCGTTTGCTCTTCCACGAAAAAAAGCGAAAGAGCAAACATGCTCCCTGGATGCAGCAGGGTCTTTCTAGGATACCTCTGGTATCCCAGAAAAAAACCATAGTCTAGACATAGCCTAAGTTTTAAAGGCTTAGAACTTGTATGTATATATTCATAATTCAACAAGAAATCAGAGGGAAAAGTTCTAATCTGGAGTCAAAATGCCTTATTGTTTGGCTGGTGAATGTTGAATTGACACTAATTTATTTCGCTTCAAGATTAACTTCAGGATGTGAGAGATGAAGGTGATACTTTTAGCCTTGCAAGAGGGCAATAAACAAAATGCCCTCTAATTTGTTGCAGGAATATTTTACATTTTACAAAGTGAGTGAAGGACTGGGAGTAAAGTGGGGCAAATGGCCCACAAGAAGAAGATCAGCAATGTCAGGATGGACTAGTATCCAAGTCTCTCCTTTAGGAAGATCACAGGCCAACTCCTTCCCACTCCACACTTTTGGTACAATATAAGCTGTCATCAGAAATATGAGTGAGGAGAGCTCCTGTCCAGATGTTGACCCCACCAACATGCTGAACAATGAAAATATGGGAAAAAAAAGATTTCAGTTTGAATAGCATCGTTTACTTCAGACGTGTACAGTAATAGAAAAGTGCCCATCAGAAAAAGAGATACATGTCCATGTTTGTGAATGTTTCTTATGCTTAGTTGTCATAGGGAGAAGGAGCTTTAAAAGGAAGAGGAAGTTGCTTGTTGATGTAGTGAAGGAGCTCAGCAGCAGTACTATTTACAAACAGCTTAGCAACTGCGAGGATACTCTTACTATGTTGGATCTTGCACCCCCCACAAGAAAGTTGATGATGTGGAAGAAGTCAGGAGGAGTGGATACACTTCTGTCCCATACTACACAGCCTTTGATTAATGCTGAGCTGCAAATGGTAAAACTTATGTCTTTGTATACTGTTCCAACATTAGCATTTAAGTGATGGGATTGTTGCATATTTAGGTTCTTATTATCAGAGAAGGTCTTTAATTTTTCAAGCTTAATTATGTGTGCACAGGTAACTGTGTGTCCAGTAAACTGCAGGTG
This sequence comes from Apalone spinifera, assembly GCA_030068395.1. Taxonomy (NCBI): domain Eukaryota; kingdom Metazoa; phylum Chordata; order Testudines; family Trionychidae; genus Apalone; species Apalone spinifera. The sequence goes on along the minus strand of JANRFK010002932.1, from coordinate 29,824,333 downwards.
CAAATGTTAATAATTGAACATTATCTAATTGTACAGAAAAATCAGGTAGTTAGACATCTGATGATTATATTTGTATCCACTGGTATTTACTTCTACCTGTACAGAAAAGTAAGTAACCACATCGTTAATTTTCAAAATTCCAAGTATCAGTAGAAGAGGGCATTGAAATGTGAGAGTATATTTTGAGATTTTACATCTAGGCATTTTGAGTGCCCACTGGAAGAGTGGAACATTATTATTATTTTTCTGTTGTATTGCTCTGTAATCAGTACTAGATCTTCTGCAATTGTTGTAAGATATAAGAGTAGTAAAATGCAGGTTGGTCCTTGCTGGTCCAGCACCCTCGGGACCTGACTGGTCCCGAACGAGGGGATTTGCCAGATCAGGGGAGGTCCCTCCTCTCTTGACCCGGGCTGCCACCGGGTTAGGGCACCAACCTGCACTCACTGCTGCCCCAGCCTCCGGGGCACTCTAGATGCCACTGCTCCCGGGACTGGACCTCCACAGCCACCTGGCTCCGTGGCTTGGGCTGGAGCTCCACAGCCGAAACAGAGATCTGCAGCTGCTTGGCTCCGTGGCTGAAGCCAGAGCTGCGTAGGTGGGGCTGGAGCTCTGTGGCTAAGGCCGCTGGGGCCAGAACTCCCCACTGTGCACACTGGAGCTTCCAGCTGAGTTGCCAGTGCCCCTTATAGCACTCCTGCCCTGTCACTAGACCTCCCTGTTCCTGGGCTATATGGTCCAGGAACATCCATGGACCACAGATGTTGCCTGACCAGGGAGTCCTGGTTAAGGGAGGTGCAACCGGTATTACCCAAAAAAGTGCTTTCTACCTATAGTTTTAAAAGTGCTTATATATAGTTTTGTTTAAATATTCTGAGGTCTTTAGGCTACCAAGTAAATACAAATATAATATGATTTTTGTTTTGTTAATCTAATCTAATTAAGTAGGAATTGTATTCTAAGAAGCCCCAGTTTTGAACAATGAATTCCAAAGGAAAACATTACTGCCTTTTACATTTGGAAAGACAGATAAGATCAGCTTGAAGAAAAATGTATGACTTGACATGGTGCTGTATTGTTGTAGTAAGAACCTTATGTTAAGAACTTAATAGCAGTCTTTTGTAAGGCAAGAGGTGTTTCAGAGAAATGGTGTTAAAATTGTTTGATATATCTGTGGATGTATCCAGTTTTACTGAACTTACTGTCATTTCATTAATTTTAGTTTCTGAAACATATTCTCAGTTGCACCAAATGGAAATAGTGCCAGCTAATCAGATTGGTTTGTTTGTTTGTTTGTTTGTTTGTTTGTTTGTTTGTTTGTTTGTTTGTTTGTTTGTTTAAAACCAAACTTCATCTGGTTACAAATAGAACATATTTTGAAAAAACCCCAAACTGTTCTTTAAACTCTTTTCTGGAGCACACAAATCATTTATCTAACCCAGTCAGGATTCAGCTATTCAATAATGGTACAGAGAACAGTTGTCACTATCTCAGTCCATCAACTGTTAGACAAAAGACTTTAGTCTTTCAGTATAATGGAAATAAAGTAATTGGAACAGAACATTAGCACAAGAAGATTTCTTGCAGATAAATGTTGAAGCAAAGCAGAAGGTAGAAGTATGTTGTGAATCCTCAACAACAGTTTGTATGTTTAAACGAGCAGCCTGTGGTATAACTATGTTTATATTTTTATTTCAAATGTTTCTGTTTTGCCCTTTTATTTACCGTTTTAGAGGAAGGCAGTTCATTGGTGTTATTTGTATAAACTATAATTATTAATACTTTCAAAGCAGTGCTGGGGATTTAGCAGTATCAAAATTTCAACCTGTGGTTTTAATATTTCATTTTAATTAAAAATTTTCATTTGTTAATTGCAATAAAACACGGTACTACATCTTTTTTGATAATAACATCCTTACTAGTGTGCCATTGATGTAAAACTTATCTCTGTATCCAGCTATGTCTACATTTAAGGATGTTAAAATGCGAGATGGGGGATGTTGTTGGGGGTTTTTTGGTAAACATGTAACCCCTGAATTTTTCAGTGCTTACATGTTTACACCCTCAGGCAAAGCAACACATTTTACTGACTTTCAGCATCAGATTTCTGTATCAAAGTATCCCAGGTCCTTTTGGCTCTGCACTGAGCTCCTCTAATAGCCCTGGTCTTGAGCTGCCCAAACTCAGCTTCCAGGCACTGAGCCCCAGTGATCCAGCCCGAGTGAAGTTTTCACCCCTCTCTTTGCAAATATTACGAAGGGTACAGCACGCAGCCATAACCATAGAGATGTTATCGTCGGCCAGGTCCAGATTCCCATATAAATAACACAAGTGGGCTTTCAAATGGCCAAAAGCACACTTCATTCTATGCCTGCTCAGCCTATTATGGAACCACTCCTTGCTGTCATCAAGTTGTCAAGGCTCCCTGTGTAAGGCTTTATGAGCCACACCATTAAGGAGTGGGCAGGATTTCCAAGGGTCACTTTGGGTATTTCCACTTCCTTCACAGTGATCTTCTGATCAATGAAGAAGGTTCCTGCTTGCAGCTTCTGAACAGGCCAGTGCTCTGAAGGATGCAAATATCATGCACCTTTCTGGACCAGCCAGCGCTCATATCTGTGAAATGCCCGTGGTGATTCACAAACTCCTGCATAACTATGGAGAAATACACGTTGCAGTTAATGTATTTGGAGGCCAGGTGGTCTGATGCCACAATTGGAATGTGTCTGCCATCTATCATACCGTTGCAGATTGGGAAGCCCATCTGAGCAAAGCCACCCACAATGTCACACACGTTGCTCAGGGTCACAGTGTTTTGGAGCAGGATGCAATTGATGGCCCTGCACAGCTCCATCAGCAATGATCAACTTTCCCACTCCAAACTAATTGGTGACTGAGCAAAAGCTGTCTGGAGTAGCCAGCTTCCACAGTGCGATTGCTACATGCTTCTCCACCGTAGGGCAGCTCTCATTCATATGTCCTTGCACCACAGGGTGGGGGCGAGCTCAGCACAGTCCCAGGAAAGTTCTGCAGCCATTGCTCATCATCCCAGGCTTGCATGACAATGTGATTGCCATCATTTAATGCTTGTTTCCCAATCCCAAAAGTGTCATTCCACTGTGGTCAGCACCTCTGTGAATGCCACAAGAAATCTCATGTTGTATGACTGCTGCACGGACTCCTCCTCATCCCTCGCAGCTTCAGGAATAACTCGATTGCCATTCAAGTGACATGTTAGTGAGACCTATCAGAACTTTCAGCAACAGCGGTGGATTCATTCCTGAAGATGGAGGAGGCAAAGTGCGCAACACTGAAGCCATTGAAAGATGGTGCCAAATGCAGACAGAGGTGTAGGGGTTGCTAGGAAGTGAAGTGATGCACCACAGGACATGTGGACAGGACCCAGGATGCCCTGCATTTCCCCTCCATCTTCCTACAAACCTCCGTGGCAAAAGAGGAAAAGGTGGTCTGTGCTGGAACTGCCAGCGCTTTGCATCTGCCAGTGTAGACATAGCCTAGAATCTCTGCAAAATTTCTTAACAGGGACTGAATCAATGTCTCTAAGTTCTGGATCAAAGGAATTACAGTAATATAGAGTAATGGTCCATTTCTTTGTATTTTCTATTGTGTTATGTTGCTAGTTATTCATCTAAATTTACCTTCTGGAAATATATAAAAGACATATGTTTTGTTTTTATAGTTGTTTACAAATTGCTTTAAATATTATGGCTTTAAGAGTGGAAGAAAAGGTATGCAGATGGAGTCTGACCCTGAAGAAACAAGAAAAGAGACAGAGACTACAGGTGAGATTTTATACTTTGTTTGTCCTAATTGATACTATCTAACAAAGAGAAAATATTTTTAAAAGAAGTTACACACTTTATTTAGCATTTCAGACACAAACCAGATTCGATGTGCATCCCTATACAAACCAGAAAGGCAAGAAAGTGTAAAGCTTAAGAAAATGGTTACCCACTTGACCCAATTTGTTATAGTAATTATAGAGAAGAAATACATATTTTGCTTTTGTAAATACTTTGTCCTGTTGAGGGAGGGTGTGAGACATGTGCAGTCGGTTCCCCTGCACAGTGGGCTATTGGCTGTTTTGACAGTTTTGAGCATGTTAGTGATGTTTTACCATTGTTTTTAAAAATGTCTTGTCTTGTGCTCCCGCTCCATATATTGGAACATACACATTAATCCACCTCTGTATGATACTACTAAGTCTACTTACAAACAAGCAAAAGAAATTGAGGACAGAAGCATTTGCAGACCACAGACCAGCTCTCTCAGCACATACAGCCATCCCTATTCTTTTTGGCACTAGTATATCTTGGATTAGTTTCAGTCCTGCCATAAGTAAGTGCAGAGAAGACTATATAAAATGCATCTTTTATTCCAGTGCTGAAATAAAAGATTTCTCTCTCTTTAATTTGAGATTGTGATTAGCACTTTACTATTGAGTAGAAGAATATGAAGTTGTTACTTGAATTTCACTATAAAATCTCTTGAGAGAACTATGCTTGCAGTGGAAAACAATGTCTATTCCACGATAAATTAATCTGTTTTTTCATTAATCATTTATTTTGTAAAGTTTGCACCATTTTCCTGCAAGTGAAAGACTGGTTTTTAAATGCTTCCAAGAAAACTCTTCCACTTCCACTGTTTTTTTTATCCCAAGATACCATTGAGTACACAGCTCCTCTAGTTAGCACTCATTTTGATCCTTATCCTCTCTGATTATTAGGTGTTAATAGTGGTTGATTTTTGAGAGTCAATGTAATTTCATTTTAAACTTTGCTTTTTTGTTAATATAGAGATGTTGATAATAGAAGAGTTAAGTTACCCGCAAGAGTCAATTCATACAGAAACTGAGAGATCTATTACCGATGATTCATTTGTGTTGGCAACAGCCAGTGGCAGATCTGTGGATTCTAATAAAATTGATGAAGCTATAGTAAGCACTTTTAATAAATGTAAATGAACCAATGCATGTATTTATTTGGTCACACTTCATATTTTCATTTACAAATAGTTAATAAATAATTCATAAATGTTATGTTGCAGACATGAGAAGCTTGTGTTATAAAGATGTTTTACGTACACCAGTATAATATCTTACAGATGATTATAAGCCATGGTTATATGTAAACTTGTTGGATACTATACTATTTTATTAACCGTTTATTAAAATATCTATTCACTTATTAACCCTGTATAAACTACTAGCAGGTGAGGTCCGTCATTGACCAGGCGGTCATTTTGTATAGATTACTCTTATAGGAAAGTTTAAGAAATCAAATATATGTCTCTGACTTTTTTATTAATGTACTTATTTGCAAAAGGGAAGTAAAAGAACAGCCTGAAATTTCAATTTCAAACATTATTCATTTTATTAAATAATTACCATACATAGTAAATTTGAATCAGAAACTCGTATAGCTTCCATTATTCTTTCCATAATTAATTTGAATTATTTTGTGATTTGTAACAGTAAAAATTTTCTTTGCACTAAAATGACAGTTGAATAGGCAACTCAATTTTAATTTTGTTAGCAAATATTTTTATGAACTGTAATCATTCATGACTTTTTTCAGATGAAAAACAGAAATAATTATTTAAACTATTTACCCAGCATATTCTGGTGTAAAAAGTAGTGCATTTGGCTAATTTAAGTGGTAGGATTGTTTATGCAAAATTTGGTATCTATAGCTAATCCCAAAGCATAACTTTATTTTACACAAACAAATCCACAAACAAACTCTTCAAAATATATAATAGATTTATAAATTGAACCTAATTATTAATTATGTGTGCTGAAAAAAATACATGCTATTGCCATTTTTATCAAAGATAGGATTTCAGATCTCCCTGGTGTTTAATAACATCACCCTGGACATGATAAAGTCCTTTAGAGTCCTAAGCAAAGCTAGAAAGTGCCTTGGTTTTGTTATAATTCTGCTGTAATGTAGAGTTTATTTTTATACCAATGTGGTGGATCCCACAGTACATTTTTCTCCTTTTTAAACCATGCTGTAGTGCAGGGTATAAGAGTGTAGAGTGGCTGTCCTCTGGGTCCTTTGTGCACCACCGAGGTAGACTCTGAACAGTTAGGTGAAGGTTGGGAAAAATCTGGGGTGGAGTTTTTGCATACACACTGACCATGAATCTGGCCCGTGAAATTGTCCAGTGGTGATTGTGGAGGCATTGCAATCACGCTTGCAGAACACAAGTCTGTACTTTGCCCATAAAGATGGGAAAATTAGTTACTGTACTGAGATATTAGACTGGTAGTACATACTCCTTTCCATATGGAGAGGATAAAACCAATAAAATAATATCCCTGCAAAATTTCAAATAAAAATGAATGATGTTTATTTTAAAATGTTGAATTTGTGTTTGTCAAGTAGGTGTCAAAATTTGTACAAATATGAAACTCTGTTTTTTTAATCAAGGCCCCTGTGTATTCCAACTTTCCAGCATTATGGAATTTGCCTTGAATCAACTCCTTGCTCCAGTATATAAGCTTTCATTAAAAATGTTTCTGACTTTGATGGTTGTAAATAAAACCTTAAAAACTTGCACTCAGTTTAAACTTGAATCTGCAGGCAGCCTGAAACAGTAGCTCAGAGTGGTGTGAAGTGCCCTATTCATCTTCTTAATAGGTCATTAATTCCAAATATAAAGATTGGCCCGTGAACAGCAGCAAAATAGGTTCTGATATTCTTATTCACACTAATAAGCACCTTACTGTGCAAATAGCCCCATTGAAGTCAGTGTGGCCACTAGCACAATAAATAAAATGCTGTTAAATAAGAGTTGATCCTATCTAAATTTATCTAGCTGACACTGTGATCACAAAATTCCGTGCTGCCAAGTATGACTTCAAAGGTGCCAAAAGCCCCAACTATCCCCTACACAGCTAAACACACTTGATACATCTCTAATGTGATCAGGCACTGTCAAAATAAATAACACATGGGCTACATAAAAAAATCACAATCTTAAAAAGTAAAGTTTACCAAGTAGGGTGGTAAATAACTGTTAATATTTGAATGAGTGAGCTATAATACTTGTCCCATTTTTAACATTTTGGCATGAGATTTTATATGTTATGTCTAATGTTCATATTAATCTACCCTACAGGAGCTGGTTAAAAATGATCAAGACAGTGAAGAAAGAAGGTGGAGCAAAAGAACTCTTCAGATATTGAACACATTACGGGTATGATGTTGGATTCAGCCATTAGATGCTTTTTAAAGCAATTATTGACTTGAACCATAACACATAATATACAACCATCTGCTATTTGATGATGATATATAACATATGCTACTTGTCTCTATCAGAATGATACCACCACATTTTATTGTGTGTTTACATGGATATGCCCAGGCTTTAGAAAACTTTGTATAGTGGCAAATCCTGCCGAACGTCGGGAATTTTTGGAATTTTCTAACTTTTGAGTACTTGATTTTTCATTTTTAAATTTGTTTTAACACTAGATTATGATTATGTTAGTGTTGGGTCTGGCAGCACTGCCTATTATTATTAAGGTTGTCAGATACTTCCCATTATAATGCCCTGTTTTCAATTGCTTATAACTTTGTCAAATGTTGCCTAACTTCAACTGTTTAAGCTAAAGTTTCACATAGTAGGTATCTCTATCTGGCTAACTTTTTTAAATTTCAGCCCAGGTTGTTCAGCCATTTCTCAGAATGATGCTAGGGAAACATACATTGTTTTGCACATATTAAAAAAATTCTGTTGACTTTTTTTTTTAAGGAAGCTCTTGTGCCCACATGCTTTGTAGTAGGATCTTGAAATTTGGCAGGTTTTTTTGCCTTTGTCAGGGATGTGCCATTTGTCTTCCCTATGAAAATTTGCCCAAACAATCAAATTGTAAGTCTTTGAATAACTGAGGTTCATTCATCCATGGTAGAGACTTGGTAGCGCTTCACAGCTGAACACTCAGAAGATTCTGTGTGAACTGGACATTCGCCATACCAGGACTAAAGCATGATTTCCCTGAGGTTACAGTTGTGGACGGCTGGGGCCAGGCATCAGAAGTGAGAGCAAGGAGATTGGCTCTCTGCTCTGGATGCCCTTCTGCTCTTATCCCCCACTCCTACCCTCACCCCTATGCTGGCACCATTGAGGAGGTGACGCTCTGATTTGAATATAGAGGGGACAGGAGACAGATCTGAGAATGGGGGCAGATGACAAGGTGGGTGAACCTGGGCGGAAAGAGAAACTGGGCTTGGGAGCAGAGGGATGAGACCTAGGCTGGGGGATGGCTGGAGAGGGGAGAGACTGGGTATGACAGATCAGGGTAAAGAATTAATAGTTTTTCTTCAAATGGCTCTGCATATTCCTCACTTATGGGCTTTGTCCCTCCTGGTGGTGCCTAGTAGTTGAACCTTCTCCAAGCACTGCCTATTAGAGCGCATGCTCACCCCCTCCTAACCTACCCCTGGTGCTTTCGATGTGCTGAGAGCAAGACCATAAAAGCAGGCACTGCACCCTTTACCATCTCGGTGCCTTCCAACTGCTGCACTAGACAGAAGTGAATCCTTCCAGCCCATTCAGATCCAGGGGTTTTCCTCCTCTGATAGTGCCTTTGATAGCTTTAGTAGTAGTTCTCATTTAAATACACTGCCCACTAAGTGTGGGTAGTAAGGGATAGTTGTAGGTTCGATTCCACGATGTGGCAGAACAGAAGCAGCAGCTGGGATTTAAGAGATGTGCTTTGTGCCCAGCTGCCTTCCTAGCATTTGCATGACCAGATGATGTGTCTGAAGTGCCAGGGGGAAGGCTATTCTCCTTCTGCATGTTGCTTTTGCCAGGTTTTCATGCCTCGTGTGCACACAGACTGGTAAAATAGACTTCAGGTGCTTCTGCTTATGGGAGCTTTAGCTACTAAATCCTCAGGTTTCAGATGGTCATCAAAGCTAAGCCTAAGAGATCAGATTCAGCTCCTGTGGCTTCCTCCAGCATGATTAAGCTGCATAAAGATTCCCAGGACATTGGGATCTTCAGTGGTTCTGACTTTAGATCCTTTTGTTAAAGCTTTTGAGGCTTCGAAGACACCATTAGTGGAAAAAGGCCATCTGCCTTCTAAGGATCCTGAATGCACTTGATTGGCTCCAACTTCTGTTCTGAGGAGGAAGGCAAGGAATAACAGTGTTAGCACTGCCAAATTCTGTACCTTAGATTTATCAGCTCCATCCAACTCTGAAATGGCCTTTGTACTTCCGACTCTGAAATCCTATTTGGTTCCAGGTTCAACTTCAGTGTTGAATCCTGGGACTCATGTCTGTAGGACAGACTCCATCCTCTGCTTTGGTTCAGAGACCATCCTCAGACCTGAAGAGGACTTTCACTGTGGTGTTTGATGTTCACCTTCCCGCCTCTCCTCACTCCACAGATCTAATTGAGAGTCAGAGGGTAATGAGGAAAAGAAGGGTATCTTCCATTCTATGGTACACATCTTCTTCACCTGGAAAAGAGGAGAGGAAATGGATAGTCTTTCTCCAGATTGATTTATACACCTTCCTCCTAAAAATTCCTACAGGATCCTCTCACAGATCTTTCTCACCTTTTATTTATCTTTGCCTTCAGGATCCATCGTTGTCTCTGGTGTATGATCCATAGTGGTTCTGAGGTGGTATTCTCATTTAGAGACCTCAGAGGGATAACCGTGTTAGTGTATAACTAAAAAAAACCAGTGGTCCTATAGCATCTTAGGGTATGCCTACACTTGCACCCTAGTTCGAACTAGGGATGCAAATG
>JANRFK010002932.1:29772628-29793952 GCA_030068395.1 Apalone spinifera | reverse complement strand
TGCCTGGTATAAGGAGAGGAGGAAGAGGAGGGAGGGAGGACAGAGTGAGCAGGGGCGGGCCTTCGGAGAAGAGGCATGAAGGAGGCGGGATGAGGGTACCTCGGTTTGAGGTAGAGTCTGGATTGCACTTGCATTCAAAAAGTGATCTTGTGCTTTAAAAGGTTGGAGAGCCCTGGCCTAATGAATTCACCTGGTTGTGACATGAACTGGTCCTCTCTGTTCAGACACAGCCAAGTTTAAACCTGGCTTAATGACAGCACCGTGGGCACCTAGCAGAGATCAGTCTGCAACCGGGTCTAGTTCTCTGGGGGGGAATTGTCCCATCGGTCACGAGAGCCTTTAGGACTCCGCTAGCAACAGCTGCATTGAAACCGAGCTGTAGCTTCCTGGGCTCTGATCCCAGGAGGATCTCAGCTGGGATGGAGGGAATCGCCCGTTTAGAACCGGGGTGTCCAGCGCGCTGGCCGCATGTGGCTATTGGGCCAGCTGAGTTTGGCTAGAGCAGCTGCTATAGTGGCTCCTGCTTCAGAACTGGCTGGATCATGCAGGTTGAGAAGACTGCTTTGAACCCTCCGGCAGGAGGGAGCCGGCATCAGCCCCACCCCTGGGAGGCCAGGCCATGCTGTTAGAAACACAAAAGTCAGCATTGGAGGCGGTTATGTAAAATAGAACAAAAGGAGCAATGGACGGGAAAATAACCGTCAACCCGACACAATAGCGGCCCTGCAGGAGGCAGAGGGACTCCAGCAGCAGGCGGTCATTCTGCTGGAGTATCCCAGTTACTGCTCTGGAACACGTCTCTTGGGAGTGGCCACTGCAGGTCCCTGCTCTGAGAAGGAGCTGCTGGATTCTGCTACAAGGAGCGGAGGGAGGCTGGGTGCCAGGCCACCTCATCACAACCTCCCTCTGAACATTCAGAGTCGCCCGGGCGCAGGAGAGTGCCAGGCAGCTCCGCCCGCCAGCCTGTACTCCTGCCACGTCCCAGGAGCACGGACGTACAGGGTCCCCCAAAGAATTCTGGGTAACTTCCGTACCATCCTGGGAACTGGCCATCCTTTCCCGCCTCGGGTAACGGTTACGGGCACCGTGCCCCGGCTCTCACAAGGGACTCCTCCGCTCTGCCGGGAGCTGGAAGGTACGCGATGGTGTCTTGGCGTTTTCCATCAGATCGTCAGCCGGGGCAAACCAGCGTCGCTCGGCTGACATTCTGCCATTCAACCGCCGGTGAGGATCCGGTCCCGTCTCTCTGCTTTGAAGCATTTGATTCTTTTACTGGGTAGACCCTGTTCTTCCCTTTGCGGGCACTTCAGGGTCCTCACGCGGAGGAGTACGACTGCTTGGCTCCTTTGTAGGTGGCTACGCTCTCTCCCTGCCTGAGTGGTGCTCAGGGTGTCTGCGTTGGGGTCAGCGAGTGGCGTGGACATCCTTGTGCCCATAAGCGTGCTGGGAAACAGAACACGCCCCAGTGAGGCTGCTGAGTTAGATTGCTCTGGACCCGGCACAGTACCAAGGCAGCATGAATTGCAGGGGGGGGACGCCCGCACATGTATATCTGCCTGGCATAGGAAAGGGGGGCCGAGCTGGGCAAACGGCACACTTATTCCAATATGTGTCTTCATGCGGTGTGCTGCCTGGAGGCCATTGACGTCACAGTGGCTCACGCGACTGCCAAACCGAGATAAGGATGCGTCAGGCTGGTACGTGATGCTCTCAAAAGTGCTATTGATGCCTGGGCTCCCGTGAGGCCCACCCGATGAATCTGCTGGCTTTTCTATCTGTGGTGTGTCTCGCAAGTGTCAGAAGCAGCCCGCGCTGCCTGCAAAGCACCAGCCTGTGACTGCGGGAATCACTAACTAGAGCAAAAGGCTCCAGATGGATCACTTAGCGGGGCTGGCCGCCCGGCGGTGTCAAAAGCTCCATCGCTGGGCATGGCACAGGGTCAGCCCCTGAAAGGCCGGCTCTGCCGGAGAGGACAGGTGAGGGTTCCCAGTGGCTGGCCGGAGAAGGTTCTGTGGGCAGGTAGCCAGGGCTCTGCGTGAGACAGGGAGTGGAGAAGGAGGAGCTTCAAGCATTTCATGGGGAAGGAACAGAGCAACCGTGTGCAGATGAAAGTGTTACCAGAGAGCAGAGGAACAAAGGCTGCTCAAACAAGGGAGCCCAGTCCCCTGGCTCTGACAGCAGCCAGTGCTGGATTCACCAGCAGAAACTGCAGGAAACCCTGGAGACGTTTTCCTTTCCAAGACACCGATGGGTCAGAGGCTGGCTCAGGCCCTGGATTCTGAGCGTTTATCTCCATTCCTCAATTCTTGGAGCTGTTTCACCTTTAGCCTGTAACTTGGGAGGTTCCTTTGGCCACAAGTCAGTCCTCTTTCTGACTTGTGCGAAATCCTGTGGCGGTGAGTTCCACACGCTAATTGAGTTGTAGGGAACAGGCATTTCCAATGGGCAACGTTAATTGTGCTCCCTTCCGCTTGTACTGAATATCGCCCCTTCCTCCGATTATTGTAGTACAAATAGAAGGGCTGATCTCCCGACTGTAGGCCCTTCTTTATTTGGGCTTCCATTCTAACGTACTGGGACCGAGCACCCGCTCCACGTCATGCAAAGCCCCATATAAACCAGTAACCTAAAAATAACTAGCTATTTAGGAAGCAGGTGCTGGGGGGCATGATCTGCTCTGCCTTGTGTCCCTTTTGTTCGCTGGGTAAATAGTTCCCAGGCAGCAAGGGACAACCTAGGCTACTAGAGGCCTCCTTCATCTCACTGGGCCATAAGGTGGCTGTAGCCAAGAGGGTCAGGGGGGTTTAGCAGCTGCGCTTGCCTGGCTAGAGTGTGCGGGCGGCCAGTTGAGCCGTAGCCATGCTGGGACCGGCTGCAGAGGGAGGTGTGGTTCTCACGGTCCGTGCTGTGAGCAATCAACATGCCGCTTCCCCTGCATGTCGCTCTAGTAACACCAGTAGGGAAAAGCCAACCCCCATGGAAACCAGAGGAATCTGCCCATGCATAGTGTTGCCAACAGTAACACTACATCTTGCGGGCCACACACAGACCCCAGTGGGCCGACATGCCACAAGTTGCCCACCGCTCCTCTCGGGGGAGACTCTCGCCTATTCTGCCTCCTTCCATAGAAGAGCCCCCCTCAAATGTCCAGCAGTGTGAACAACTAACCAGTTACCTGATAAGCATCACCCTTACCAGGTGGTGCTTACTGAACACCAGTTAACTGGGGGGGCCTGGAGCAGAAGCCAGCTGCCCCATGCATGCGGCTGCTGGCTCCTCTGCCAGCCCCCGGGAGCCTTGCGCGGGGGGAAGGCGGCAGGATCACAAACCACTCCTGTCCAACTTCTGACTCCTGCTGCCAGCCCCCCGCTTCACTGATTAAAGGGTTAACCTAAGGTTTAACCAATTAACTGATCAACTGGGATTTTACATCCCTAAACATGTCCCTAAAGCCTCGTTTCTGGGTGGGGGTAGAAGGCTGCCATCCAGCTCCCCCCACTCACTACCCCTGGTGTGGGACGTGTGCCCAGGGCAGAACTGCAGCAGGGAGCCCTGCAGAGATCTTGAGCCAGGCTGCGGTCCACAGCTGGGCCTGGGAGGCTGCCGTAGCGAAGGCCCTCAGGATGGTCTTACACGGGGCCCCTGTCCAATGCCCAGGGAAGCTGAGCTTTAAAAGGATAAAACAATCTCTTAAAGCCAACTGAGCTTCCCCCCTTTCCCCCTGCCCCATGTGGCAACTTCCATGTGGCATGGCCCAGAGCTTTTCAGTCTCAGTTAGATTCTATGTTCTTCCAGGTCTTTCTCATTGCCCAGTTCAGCACCTTCTGTATTTCTGTTATAGCCTCTTGGAGATGCAGTGAATGAAGCAGAGTATTTGAGGTGCTGGCATTTTATATAAAGGCACAATTTTGCTCTCCCTCCCATCCCTTTTTCATTCTCTGGCCAGATCTACACTGGGGGAGAAATTCGATTTAAGATGTGTGAATAGCATAGCTGGAGTCAAACAACTTTCTGGGGTGCCCCACTGCGGGAAGTCGACAAGAGAGACTCAGTTGAGGAGAAACTTTCCTGTCGACTTCCCTTACTCCTCTGTGGAGTACTGGGGTTGATTGGGGTGCCTGCAGCATTTGATTTAGCAGGTCCTTACTAGACCCACTAAATCAAACCCTGTAAAATCCATCTCCGAAGCGTGGATGTCCACATGAATAGAAACAATGCCTAACGTTTGGTTGTCTCTTGTGACTCCTGCCGCACGCTGAGCAGAGATCTCCTGCAAGCTGTCCACATGGCAGCAATTCTTTTTGCTAACTTATAGCTAATTTAGAACTCAGAATGGAATGATTGGGAGAGCTAGGGGCACTGTGGCTACATCTAGACAGCGGGGCTATTTCGGGATACTGGAAGTATCCCGAAATAGCAATTCCACATTTTTAAACGTGCCCATTGTTTGGAAATGTATTTCAAAATAACAGGCGCACTATCCTGGTGTCCCTGTAATCCTCATTCCATAAGGGTCAGAATTGCGCTTTTTTTTTTTTTTTTTTTTTTTTTCCAGAATTTGGCACTGTGTAGACAGCACCAAATTTCGAAATAAGCTATTTTGAGGTAAGGGTGCTGTGTAGACGCCACCTATGTGCTAACTTGCTCTTACATGGTGCACTGGAGAATGTCCTAAATCTGCTCTTCTGGATTTTGGGCGTGTATGTCAAAGTATGGATGCTTTGCAGTTAGATTCCCAGTGACAAGTCTCACTTGGCTACGTAGGGATGAATCGCAGGGTCTGGATACAGCATGGCTATCCTGCACCAGACTAGAGAGCTTGGAATGGTGTTCTGACTGTGATCTTAATTTTCACATTTAGTGCAATAAAATCACCATTTTGCAATTGAAACTAAGGCCAAGTCTACACTGGCATGTCACAGCACTACATTTTCTGGCTCTGGGGTGTGAAAAATCACCCTTCCTCCCCAAGCACAGCAAGTTACAAGGCTGCAAAGCGCCGGTGTGAACCTAGCTCCAGCGCGGGGAGCGGAGTTCTTGACTACTCTCCATGTTGGGGTGGTTTCTGTGGTGTGCAGGGAGATCTCTCCCTCCACACTCGTGCCGTGGCCTCACTGTCACGGCTGCGCTTTAAACTTTTCTGTGTAGCCGAGACCTACGCTGCCTGGGAATTCAGGTCTGCAGAGCGCCACACAATCCAGGGGGCTGGGTGCAGAATTTCCATCCAGCTTCTGTGAAAGTCAATGGGGCGAAACGATCTAAGCATGGGGAAGGAGTCAGCTAATACGAATTCCATAGAAACCGTGAAGGTCGCTCTCTGAGCTGGCAGCTGGCAGGCCCTCCCACTGCCATCTGGTATGAGATTGTGCTGGACTGCGGTGGGAGTCGGAGGAAGTTGCCCACACCTGCGTGCAGGCTGAGTCGGAATGCATCTTCAGAAAGCCCAGCCCCTCGCCTGGTCTCTTCTCCCAGGCCTCCCTGCATGTGAGACTGGGTACATTATGTCTTGGATTTACTCTGTACTGATCCAGCCTGCCACTAGGGGGGAAAAAAGGGGGCAACTGCCCCAGGGGCCAGAGATTCAAAAGGGTCCAGGATCCCTGGCCCCCACTACTATGGCAACCAGAGCCCTGGGCCCTTTTAAATCCCCGCCGGAGCATCGTGGTCGGAGGGGATGCATTGCAGTCTGGATAGCACTGAGGGCTGGCTATCCCAGCCCCGCCTCTTCCGCTTGAGGCCCCGCCCCTTCTGGGATTGGCATCGGTCCCCACTTGACTCCTGGCCTAGGGGCCTGGCAAGGCTGTTGGCTCCCCTGGTCCTGACTGCAGGGTGCTGGCTTCTGAACTTGACTGCAGAATACAGGGCCTATCTGCCGGGAGGGGCCATCCCTGATGTGCCCCGGTTAAGGATGGACGTAAACGGCACCTGACCTTTTAGAACCTCCTGCGAGTGGCCACCGGGTGCGGAACAGTGGCACCGTTTGTGGCATTGGCTGGGTGGGGCCCTGGGCCGGAAGTTGCTAAGCCAGTGCCCACCCTAACAAGCAAAGAAGGTTCCGTGTTTTGGGTCCGCGAGAGGCGCGCTCTTGCCCAGGCCCGCGTGAAAAGGATAAGACCTCATTGGACACTCTCCTGACGACTGAATCGTAGTGGGTTGTTGCACGGCAAACGAGTGACAGTCACACGGGGTGAAGTGGGTTTTACCCACGAAAGCTGATGCCCTAATAAATCTGCTGGTCTCTGAAGTGCCACAGGATTCTTTATTGTTCTAGCCCTGCGTGGCTTGGCCTGGTTTGCTGCCCCGTAGCCACTCTCGCTGTGGTATGGTGCTGCTCCCTCCATTGACATAAGAACAGCCGCACTAGGCTGTCAGACCAAAGACCCATCTAGCCCAGAGTTCCAGTCTGCCAACAGTGGCCAATGCCCGGGGCCCCAGAGGGTGTGAACAGAACAGGGAATCATCCAGTGATCCCTCCCCTGTCGCCCATTTCCAGCCTCCACCAGAGGCTAGAGACACCATCACTGTCTAATAGCCATTGATGGACCTATCCTCCGTGAATGTATCTAGTTCTTTTTTGAACCCTGTTAAATTCCTGGTTCTCACAACGTCCTCTGGCAAGGAGTTCCACAGGTTGACTGTATGTTGCGTGAAGAAAAACTTCCTTTAGTTTGTTTTAAACCTGCCACCCATTAATTTCATTTGATGACCCCCTTGTTCTTATGGAAACAAGTAAATAACTTTTCCTTATTCTCTTTCTCCCCACCGGTTATGATTTTATAGACCTCTGTCCTATCCCCCCGAGTCTCCTCTTTTCTAAGCCAAAAAGTCACTTGCACTGCATACTCCTACATTCTTCATCGCCCCCTCCCCCGTACTGCTGGCCCCATCGATTCCAACCCTCGCCTCTCATCCTAATCCCGTAGGCAGTGGGGATAGGAGAGAGGCAAATGGAGTCATTTCTGTGGTAGTATGAACAAAGGATTCACACACAACCAAGGAGATTCCGGTGGAAGGTTTCTGGTGGAAGGCTCTGCTGCGTTCCTGCGTTTGTCCTGGTACAGAACTCTGTTGCGTGCCTGCGTCCCAATCTCTGCCACCCATTGCATGCTGTGTACCCGAGGCTCAACACTGGCACTAAAGGAGCATCCCCATTAGGGGGCAGCAGGAGCAGTCTCTTGTGAACACGGACCAGTCACTAGAAGAGGCTGCGCCAAGCTTAGCAAGCACGTTACAATGAGAACCAACAGCCTCTCAGTTCGGCTGCATTGCTGGTGTGTGTGGCTGCCGGCCAGGCCTGGCTTTGGCAGATGCTCTGAGACATAGTCCCGCATAGAATCGTGGGACTGGAAGGGACCATCTAGTCTGGTCCCCTGCTCAGAACAGGGCTATGTCCTAAGTAGCCCATTTATGACCGGCATTTGTCTAACCTGTTCACAAACCCTACTGTGGGGGCCCTACAGTTTACTGGGGGGCAGATATAGTTTGGGGGGGGGCCTGGTCCAGGCTCCCAGAAAGGGTGGGGCCGAGGTGTGTGTGGGGGGGAGGGGACAGCCAGCCCTTGGTGCTGCCTGGACCGTGCCTCTGCTGCAGTAGTGGTGACAGCACCCGGGAGTCCTGGGTCCCTGTAATTGCTGGGCCCTGGAGCAACCGCCCCCTTTGCCTCCCTGTTGGCAGGCCTGGAGGGGGGAGCGATGCAAAATAACTTGGGGGGCAGGGCCATCCAGTTCCCTCTACAGAACTGGGGTCCCCCCCGGGGCTGGCTGCCCCCTCGCTGCCCGTAATCCCCTCAGGTGGTGACCTCCCTGCCGGTGCCCAGTCAAACACACCCCCCCCAGCCTGCGTGAAGCGCGGTGGCTCCCCGCTCGGGGCTGGCCGCGCCCGTTTCCACAGGCGGCCCAGGGGACTGCAGTGGCGGGGTTATGGGTTCCTCGGCCCTCCCTGGCGCCTGTGCCAGGCGAGCCCTGGGCGTGAGGCTCTGGGCTGGCGGTTCAGAGCGGTCTGTGTTGTGGGACAGAGCGGACAGGGCGCGGACAGAGCGCCCCTGCAGCCACGTCTCCACGGACTTCGGTGGCCTCTCCCGCTAGCGTTCTGACCGGCACTGAGCTTTCGTGGCTTATGACTATTTTGGAGGCTGCAGGAAGTGACTCCCGCTGCCTGGTCCTGCCTGGCGCTGGCACGCAGCGGGAGTGCGGGGTAGGGGGGCTGTGTGGTGGCTCCTCTGCAGCAGGGTCAGATGATCGCTGATGCTTTAAACCCCATCCCAGTTGCCGTGGCAACCTCCTCAGCTGGGTGACAGCAACCTGGAGGCTTACCTCGATTTTTTTCTGTGGCGCTGGGAGCTGCTGCTTCAGGGAGAAGGGCTGGGGGCGGGCCACGCCTTGGGCTTCAGCGTCAGCTAGGCCGGCAAAGTCCGGGAACCCGGGCTGAACGCAGCGTGTGATTTCTCCAGGAAACTCAGCAAACTGGAAAGGGAGGAGTGGGGGTGGGCAGTTCATGAAGTTCCAGTTGTAGGGGAGAGGAGGGTTAGTCCGACCCCGGAGCAGGGTCAAACCTCTCCCCAGACTGCTATGTTTTGGGGGGACCTGTAGGATAACACCCGGAGCAATGAAGAAAGTAAACATTGTCTGGCTGCTTTCCAGCTTTATTTCAGGACTCTCTGTTATGACGTTGCACGATGCCTTGTTCCATCTGGCACTAGTCCCCTCCCTGGCATAACCCCCCTCTACCATTCTGGTGGCAGATGCAGCTTCTGAGGGCATGGGGGACTGAGGTAGTGGTACAGCTGCACCTTTTGGGAGAACTTGCCTCCGGACGCTTGCTCTGCTGATAACGGCTCCTGAGGGCGAGCTGCCCGTGGACAGGTGAAGGCCGGGTTTGACCAAACCGTGGGATCCCGTCTTTTCAGCCCCATTTGACAAGAGGCATGCAAGCACCGCTTCTCAGAAGTTGTGCTCGCCGGCGGGGTGTTCGAATGCACGTGAAAAGCTTTTCAGGCTTCCCCGGCAGTTGTGCTAGCTCAGCTCCTTCCCCTCGGCCTGAGCGGTCCGATGGCAAATGGTGTGAAGATCTGAGGGTCAGTTCGCTTCTGAATTGATGGGATTCTCTTAAGTCTGGTGTGTTTCTTCCATTAGGCTTTGTAGCGTGAACATAGCCTGCGCAGGCAAAGCTCGGTGCCATACCCATTCACACCCCTAATCTAGGGGCTAACTGGTTTGTTGGGGAGCCGGCAGAGCCATGGGACTGGGGGGCTGAAGTCCCATGGGCTGGGAGGCTGGAGCGGTGAGGTCTCCCTGGAGGGTCACCCGGGTAAACATTACCCGGGAGGGATGGCTCAGTGGTTTGAGCATTGGCCTGCTAAACCCAGGGTTGTGAGTTCAATCCTTGTGGAGGCCATTTAGGGATGTGGGGCAAAAATTGTAAGGGATGGTACTTGGTCCTGCTGTGAAGGCAGGGGACTGGACTCGATGACCTTTCGAGGTCCCTTCCAGTTCTAGGAGATAGGCAATCTTCATTATATTATTATTATTATTATTATTACGTTAACCTACATTTAACTGATTATCCGGGATTTTACATCCCTAGTATAGACACAGACACAAGCACATGGAGTTGTTCTGCCGGTGTGGGAATACCACCTCCCCGCGGGCCATTGGCTAAGCTGATGGAAGCACTCTTCTCTTGGCAGAGCTGTGTCTGCGCTGGGAGCTTGCCAACGCTGCTGTGCTGGGCAGGGCCGTGGCTTTTTGCGCGTCTCTCACCGGCAGAGCTGTGCTGACCTCGGTTTTCAGTGCAGACCAAGCCTTAGATTCCACTGCAAGGCATTCCACCTAGTCCTTGCTCCCCAAATGCAGCCAGTCGGTGGCGCTGGAGCATTGTTTTACAGTGGGGGTGCCGGAAGCCAGTGGTCCTCGCTGCCTCGTTAGTCCTGTCCGCCCCCCTCCACCTGATAGAGCTGGGGCCAGGAGCGGGGCTGGGACTCTGGGTACATGGATAGGAAATGCAGACCGGGTTAAGGAGGCCAAGCTGTGCGGGGGTGGGGGAAATGCTCCTGGTGCGGGGTTGGTGGTGGGTGGACCCTGCGGGTGAACTCCAGGTGCAGGGCTGTGAGCAGAACCCTGGGTGCAGGGCGAGAGGCAGCCAGAGCTGGACATGGCTCCTTTAGCTGGGACTGCACGTGCAGGGCCAGGAGTGGAGCCCGGGCATCAGGAAGGCAGCGCCAGGACCCTAGGCAGAGAGTGGTGTGTGGGACCGCCCAAAAACTAGCTCCCGCGCATATGCAGCCAATACTCACTGGGAGGAGAAAACTGTCTTGCCTGCTTTGGATCTTATTCAGGGCATCAGAGCCTCTACCTCACATGCCAGAGCGGATGGAGCTGATGAGCAAGTGTGATCTTTAACAGGCTTCAATGCAGCCATCCCCTTGATGTGAATGGCTGAAGTTCTCACCTCCAAGGGTGCCCAGCTGCCGATTCGGCAAGACGGGGCCGCGTGAATGATGCCTGCATGCTGCACCCTGGAGGACTGGAGATGCCGCTGTGTACTTAAGTCAGCAGATAGATCTGACAACTCTTGGTTTGCGTGGCCCTGGCCTGACCAGCTTTGCTGTTCGCTGCCTTTGCTGCAGTAGATGAGCCGTAACCTGGTCCTGGTTTCCGTTTGGGGGTGTATGTTGGCCTGATCGACGCTTCTGTTAGGTTGACTCCCACAGGGAGGGGTCTGCTAGCATGCACAGTTATACTACAGAATGATCAGTAGAGGGCGCTGTTAAGGGAGTGGCTGGGGGCGGGGCTCTGGATGTAGCTGGCTACCGTATACGGGTAAGGTTTCCGTGCTGGTGAAACTTATTCAGGGCTGTGAAATATTCTCACAGCCTGAGGGTGGTGGTTAGGTTGACCTACCCCTCAGTGTAGACACAAGAAGGTCTACAGAAGAAGTCTTCCATTGATCTAGCTTCCACCGCTCAGAACTGTTGATGTAGGCAGCATCTACGCCGGGGTGGGCAATAATTTCTGACCAAGGGCCCCTTCAGAAATTTTTGAAGTGGCTCTGGGCTACCCCAGAAGGCATGGGGCCTCAGGCAGAAGGGATGGGGCCAGGACACTTCCCTGCCCACAGACCCTGATTGGTCTGTGGGTGGGGGCGCACCCCTGTCCCCCTCCCCCCAGAGAGAACCACCAGCTGTTCTGAACAGCTGGCACTTCCCTGGAGGTGCCCGTGCCCCTGGTGATGGGAGGAGACTTTGTACGCTCCCGGCCACCTCCCGGTCAATCAGGACCTGTGGGAGGGGGGAGCACGCAGAGTCTGCCCCCGCCTTGCAGTGGAGCACTCTGCTTAGTCACCCGCCTGCTGAGCAGCAGCTGACTCTTTAGTGCCAAGCCCCTTGCAGGGTGGGAGGAGACTTTGTGCGTTCCCCCCGCCCCCAGGCCAATCAGCATTGATTTCCATGGTCCGGAACCAGAGGTTGCAATCTTGTTTCCCTTGCAAAAGTCTCATTGGTTTCCACGGCAGCAGGATTTCATCCAAACGGTTGACTTGAGATCCTGGCTTTTCGGTTCCACACGCCCTCTGCAAAACCTTCCTCCCCATTCCCTTGGCCCCTTTCTCAGGTGTGATCCCATGGAAACCATCCCATGATGCTTTGGTGCCCTTCAGGCCTGCTCATTTGTTTGACTCTCGGGATGCTTTTTTGAGAACTCAGATGAGGCAGGTTGGCTTCCGTGGTTTGGCTTCTCTCTGGCAGAGAGACCTTTGTTCCTGGTACCTCCCTGACCCTGCCCTCTTCAGAGTTCCCTTAATTGGTAGCAATGTCCCCCTCTTTTCTAAGTGATGTAGTAACTTAAGTGACACAGTGACGTCTCACTGAGCTGCAGTGCCTTTCTCGCATCTGCGTCCTCGCCTCTCTGCTTTGGCCTCCCATCTTGCGCTGAAACCCTGCACATTCTCTCCTCCCCTGATGCTTTTAGATCTCCCAGAAGCACCTCTCTCTCTCTGCTGCATTTGATTACTCTTCTGCCTTTGCTTGGCCGTCCTCGGTGGCAGCTGGTGTGTTTGATTGCTGGGGAGCGTGCCGTGCATTGGGGCGTTCCGTCATGTCTCGCTGAACGCTTTGCATTTCCTCTCCATCTGCTTTTCCGAATGACTAAGGGAGAAACAGCCCCCGTGGGGCGTCCAGCCCCCAGGGCTTGGGCTCGTGGCTGCAGCCATAAGACGGCTTTCTTTAATGCTGCTGTCAGAAATGCCAGGCATTTCCAGTATGCCCTGGGAGGAAGGAGGCAGGGTGGAGATTCTTCCATGGAGGTAACAACCCCTCTGGCTGATTCAGCCATAAAGGTGACAGTGCAAAACCATGGAGTCCAGCGAAGCATCTGTATTTTCACCAGTTCTCTGCAGAATGAATATTGTGCTTCCCGGGAAGAACTGACTGCCCTTTATGCTCTTACTAGCACCTGCACCCAGCATTACTCTGGTTATTAAGGAGGGGCTCTTGCTTGGGGGGGGGGGTGCCGGGGTCAGTGTTTGGAGGTGAAGGGGGGGTACTGCCTGCCTGCTGGCACCTTGAGGCAGTGGGGGCCGTGCTGCCTGGCCGGTGGCTCCCCGGGGCTGGTTGGGGAGGCGGGGCCAAGTTGCCTGGCCAGCGGCTCCTGGGGGTTGGCCGGGGAAAGGGGCCCACGCTGCCCAGCCGGTGGCTCACCAGCACAGGAACTTTACTCCTATACGGTGGCCGGTGACATCCAGAGCCCCGCCCCCATCTAGTCACTCTAACAGAGCACCCACCCCCCGTGGTCATTGTGCAGTATAGCTGTGCATGCTAGCAGACCCCTCCCTCTCCGTTTTGTGAGAAACGATTGCATTCCAGGCACACCCCTTTGTCTTGGCGCAGCTGAATCCTGACCTTGCTTTAAGTTTTGATCCGAGGATGCTGCCTACCAAATTTGGTGGTCCTCACTCTTACCGTTTAGATGGAGTTCTTGAACAGACAGACTCAGCGATGGCGAGAGAGTCAAACTCTCTCAAGTAGATCGTCCTTTAGCTTTGTCCTGGGCGGGGTCTCTTCTTGATCAAGAGCTCTGAGGCAGGGCACATTAGAACTAAGCTCTTTGCTGCTGGTTTCTTCCTTATCTTTAGATCTGAGCCGCTAGTCTTGGGGTTGCTGTTGCGGAAGGACGTCCTTCTGACCGTAAACCAGGACCCCGAGTTCCATACTGGCAATAATTGCACATGCAAATAGATACTTAAATGTTTTTGCACATGTGGTTGCCATAGCTACGTAACAGCCTGCAATCGAGGCCATTCTATCGTGTCATTTAGCCTATCCAACGTGACCTTCCCTGGCAGCCCTTTTGCACGTCGACGCTTGAGAGAGCCAGATTGATTCCTTGAAAGCAAAGACAGTGACAGTTTATCAACGGTGATTCAAATCAAAGATGCTTGTGAGAGCCGCTCTGGGAAAAGCCTGCCAAGGCTGACCGAGACGTCCGTGCTAGACCAGGAGAATGTGCGGGTTTGGAGCACGTTTGCCTTTCAGGCCGGGGTCAGCCAAGAGGTTGAGGGCTGCCCGCGAAACACGACTTGAGCAAAGAACGTTGGAAGCCGGATGGAACTGAGAACCATCCTTGGTAAATGCCCAACAGCTCTTCTGCCTGCAGGTTCTGCCTTTTTGTGGAGACAAGACCTTTGACTGCGTTTCCGGGCCTAGATGCCCTTGAAAAGGCAGAGACAGAGAGTTTGCCCTGCGATGGAGCTTTTCCCTTTGCTTTTTTTTTAAATTAGCTTTACCAACCTAAAACGATAATATATTTAATGGTAAAAAGGCAGTTGGGACTCAGACAGTGTCTCTTTGAAGTTGTGCATCCAGACTAGAAAGGACAACAGTTCGTGCCCACTGTCCAGACTCAGCAAACTATAGAACAGGGCTGGGGGACCTTTTTTGCACTGGGGGTCCGCTGACCCACAGAAAAGCCCGTTGGGGAATGCACACAAGGAAGCAGCAAAAATAACTGCAAAATCCCTCACTGACATGGCTCTTGACTGAGAAGGAGAAAGACCCTCTTCTCCTTCCCCTCACACACCAGAGCCTAGGGGGCCTGGGCTAGTGGATTTTGTGTGCCCCAGCCCATGGGAGAGGCCCTATGCCTCGGGGGCTGGATCCAGGCAAGCCGGGGGCCACATCCGGGCCTGGAGTTCCCCACCCCTTCTGTAGAAAGTAACAAATGAGAAAAACGCTGCAAAGTGAGTTTAAAAATACCCAAGCCAGTTGCAAAAGTCTGAGGTATAGTTAGTAATTCCAGTAAGTGGACTGTTAAGAGCACTGAGTGTGTAGGAAGATGGCGTGGGGTGGTGGCCCTGAAACAGAAGCTGACGTGGTATTTCAAGGTCGAGCTTTGCATGATCTTGCTACTTAGCCCTGGGTCGCAGCCCCGCCCGAGAGTTACATTAAAGCCACCAGAAGCAGGGAGAAGCTAGAGCTATAATTATGCACCCTCTGAACCTATCGCCACCACCCGGTGCCACCGTATTCCTGCACGTTTGGGAGCCGAGGACAAGGCTGCAGCCGGAGGGGTTTGGGAAGAGACTTTGCTCTCGGAGCTCGCAGACACAACCCTCCTGTCCCAGCCTTGGAAATGGGTCTCTGGCCAGGGAAGTGTTGGGAAAGGAGTCGGTAGAGATCCCCCGGCTGGGCGAAGGAGAGAGTGGGTCAGGGAGAGGGGCAAAGAGCAGGCTGGGGATGTGCATGGCGGGGGAGACACCTAACGAGCTGTAGGCTAATGTGGGAGATTTCAGAAACACCTGGGGCAGGTTGGGGCTTCGCTCCCCCTGGGGACTTTGAAAATCCTCCCAAAGACAGATACTAACAAATGGGGTAACTGTGTAACCTCTGACCATCTCAGCGGCTCCACAACTCAGCTTTATACTCAGCAAAGCTTCCCCAGGAGTGGGACTGCCAGCCCCTGCCTGCCTGGCTCCCAGAGAGGAGGCTGCCAGCCCTTGCCTGCCCGGCTCCTGGGAAGGAGGCTTCACTGAGTGTAACCGACCCCGTTAAGCGGGTTAAATGGTTAGTCGTTTACACTCAAACGGCCCCACTAAATGCAGTCTCCCCCTGTGGAAACCCGTGCATGGGTGGGTAAAAGCAGGAGGTGCAGGCGATACTCTGTGACTCCCAGCTACAAGGAGACATCGACCCCTGCAGAGAGGGCACAAAGTTATTTCTGTTGCGGCCGGGCCTAACCCCTGCTGTGAAGAGCTCTGTGCTAACCGCTGTCTGGGCGCACGGCAACGGACAAACCCTGGTCCAGGGAGCTCCTGGCCTAACTAGACAGGGCAGACAGGACGGTGTAAAGGGGCGTCTGCCCCACACCGGCCCTCGAAGGCTTAAAACCCAGCCCTGGGAGAGGGCTGAGATGGTGCAGCCTGCAGCTGAGGCAGGTAGCAGCCAATCAGGGCCCAGCTGGGGCTGTATAAATAAGGGCTCCTGAGAGGAGGAGACTCACTTGCCTTGGCTCTGGCTGGGGAGCAGCAGGGCCTGGTTGCCAGGGAAGCTGGAGGTTTCCTGAGACAGCAGGGCTGGGGAGCTCAAGGCCTGACCTCCCTCCCAGGTCTCAGGGCCTGAAGCAAGGCCAGAGGGTCCTAGGGCTGCAGGGAGGCAGCAGGTCCGCACCCCTTGCCAGTGCTGAGTGGTCGTTACAGATGCAGTTTGCCCCTGAGGCAGGGGCTAGATGACGACTGGCCGTGGGTCACTGAAACAAGGTGGGCCTAGGGGGTTCCCAGAGGGCAGGGGCACTGACCTAGGGCAGTACTAGGTGGGGAGGGCTCTCTGGGCAGGAAGGGACATGGAGCTGCATCAGAGGCTGGGCCAGCAGCAGGCACTGAGGCAGGGGAGCTGATTCCCCGAGTGACCAGCAGGAGGTGCCGTGACAGAAGGGCTCTTATCCCCATTTTACACGTGGGGGCTCGAGGCAGAGCGGTCTGGCAAGTTCCAAGCTGCAGACAGTCAGTGGCAGAGCCAGGAATTGCACACGGCCGGGCTTCCTGGGTAGCGGTGTGGCTCGTCTGGGATCCAGCCAACCACTGCCTGGCCTGGAGTTCCTTGTCTGGCGCATGCAGCAACCTCCGCAGGCACCAGCTGGTCTTAAAACAGTTGGCAAAAGGAGCAATTTCTCTCCAGGCGGCTGCCATTCACGCCCTCCCTCTCTGTAGCCCAGTGCTGCGCCTGGAACCGTCTAGCGCAGTCCCCAGCTCCAGGGCTGCTGCCGGCATCCCCTGCCACGCTTCTGGGGCATGCCTCAGTGGCAGCGTGAGGCCAGGTGCTGACCGACTGGGGACGAGGGGTATTTGCAAAGCCCCTGCAGCCGCCTGGCTCTGGCAGGCAGACCAGGGCGTGAGCACGGCTGAGCTGGGAGCTTTCATCCAGCATGGCCCGTCCCCCTCCAGCCTTCACACCTGGCTGCCGCTGCCCCAGCTTCTGGGCTCGAGAGTCACGGCAAATATCACACAGAGCTATTCTGTCCTGCAGGCCTGAATGAGGGCACGGCAGCCTGCCCCTGTGGCTGCTGATCTAGCTCCGGGGCTCAGGGCATTGGCTGAGGTCAGTAGGATGCAGTTCAGTAAGGACAAATGCAAAGTGCTCCACTTAGGGAGGAACAATCCATTTCCCATGTACAAAATGGGATACTGCAGAAAGCGATCTAGGGATCAGAGTGAACCACAAGTTAAATGAGTCAGCAGTATGATACTGTTGCAAAAAAAGCAAACGTGATTCTGGGCTGCATTAACAGGAGTGTTGTGAGCAAGAGACGAGGAGTCATTCTTCCGCTCTACTCTGTGCTGGTTAGCCCCAATTGGAGTATTGTGTCCAGTTTTGGGGCACCGCATTTCAAGAACGATGTGTAGAAATTGGAGAGGGCCCAGAGAAGAACAACACAAGTGATGAAAGAACTAGAAAACATGACCGATGAGGAAAGGCTGAAAGAATTGGGCTTGTTTAGTTTGGAAAAAAGACTGAGAGGGAACATGATGGCAGATTTTAAGTACCTAAAAGGGTGTCACAAGAAGGAGGGAGAAAAATTGGTCTCCTTGACCTGTGATGATAGGACAAGATGCAATGGGCTTAAACTGCAGCAAGGGAGATTTAGGTTGGACTGGAGGGAAAACTTCCTAACTGTTAGGATGGTTAAACACTGGAATAAATTGCCTAGGGTGGTTGTGGAATCTCCATTACTGGTGATATTGAAGAGCAGGTTGGACAGACACCTGGCAGGGATGATCTAGATGGTGCTTGGTCCTGCCGGGAGGACAGGGTACTGGACTCAATGCCTCTCAAGGACCCTGCCAGTTCTGGTGCGCTATGATTTGGTGTCTATTGGTTGTTTGTGCTTTAGATTCTTTACCATTGCAGCCCCGTTGGTTTGGGAGCCCTCTGTGCAGGTCTGGGCATGGCGGGAGTGGGGGAAGCTGTGAGGAATGACATTGCAGTCACAGGCACCAGGCAGAATTTGCCTTAGTTGGTGCTTCCAGAAAAAAGAGGTTGAGGGAGGAGAGAGAACATAAGAACGGCCGTGCTGGGTCAGACCAAAGATCCATCTAGCCCAGTATCCTGTCTGCCAACAGTGGCCAGCACCAGATGCCCCAGAGGGAGGGACCACAACAGGGAATCCTCACATGATCCCTCCCCTATCACCCACTTCCAGAGAAACAGAGGCTAGGGACACCATTCCTACCCAGCCTGGCTAATACACTGGTTTGTCAAGACGTGGCTATCTATGCACCTGTGGCGAGTAGATTTCAGCCGGTTGCCCCGTTCACCAGCAGCGCATGCATGTGCAATGCAGCTCTGGTGCATGCACAGTACAGGGCTGGTGAGTGGATTTTGCCACAGTTTGTCAAGCCCTGCTAATAGCCATTGATGGACCTACCCGCCATGAATCTATCTAGCTCTTTTTTGAACCTTGTTAAAGTCCTAATCGTCACAATATCCTCTGGCAAGGAGTTCCACAGGTTGACTGGGTGCTGAGTGAAGAAAAACTTCCTTTTGTTTGTTTTAAACCTGCTGCCTATTAAATTCATTTGGTGATCCCTAGTTCTTATGTTGTGGGAATAAGTACATAACTTTTTTCCTTATTCACTTTTTCCACACCAGTCATGATTTTTTTTTTTACACCTCTATCCTATCCCCCCTGAGTCTCCTCTTCTCTAAGCTGAAAAGTCCAAGTCTTTTTAATCTCTCTTCATATGGGACTGTTAGAAGGAGGGCGATGAGCTACCAAAAATGATGAAGAGCCCTTCAGCTGCCATTGGCTCCATCCCTTATCTCCCTCCTCCCTTCCTTTCCTGCCACACCCCTCCCCTAAGGAGCTTGGCCCAGCCAGCACTTAGTATTTCCACTAGCCACCCTATTGATTATTAGATGGCTGGCTTGCTTGTTTCTGTCTCGCTGACATAAGGGATGCTGGCAGCACTTTCCATGCAGGAGGGAAACAGGTCAAGGACAGCGGCACAAACTGCAGCTTGTCTCAGCTGCTCTTCCCTTGTGGGGCAGAGGAGGCTTGGTGGGTGCCAAAAGGAGACCCACTGACTGAGACACAGAGCAGTCCTGGGCCAGGCCTACACTAAAAGGGAAGGTCGAGTTAAGATATGCCACTCCAGTTTTGTTAATTACGTCGCTGGAGTCGACATACCTTGACTTGAGTTTCCCTGCCATTCCCACGTCAGGAGGCCGATGGGAGCAAAGACTGCTGTAGGCTTCCTTTACTCCTCACAGGAGTACCTGCTGCCAACAAGGGCACCTTCTGAGTTTGATTTAGCGGGTCTTAATTAGACCTGCTGAGTCAAACTCCGGAAGATCAATCGTGGCAGCATCACTCTTGAGTTTAGTAGAGACGTGGTCATATTTTCCATAGGCGTATGGTGTGTTGGATAGCATGTGAACAGGAGGGAATGTAAGAGGCACGGTATTCATTAATTATAAGGCCAAAGGGATGGCTGTGGTCATTTTGGTCCAGTGGTTCTCAACCAGGGATACAGAAACGCTCTGGAGTGCACGCAGATCTCCTGGGGTGGGGGCAAAGGGGGAAGACCTCAGATCATCTAGAGATGTGCCTAGATTTACAACAGGCGACTTAAACAGCATAAGTGAAGTCAATACAAACTAAAATGTCATACAAATGCTGACTTGTACGTACTGCCCTGTATACAATACACTGAAATGTAGGCACCATCTTTACCTTCCAATTGATGTATTTTATAATTATACGGTAAAAGCGAGAAATCAGCCGATTTTCAGTACAGCTTTTGTGTTGTCAGGTCTGATTTGGTAAGCAAGTTGTTTGGAAGTGAGGAGCAATTTGGGGTACGTGAGACAGCTCACACCCCTGATGGGGTACAGTTGCCTGGACAGGTTGACAGCTGCTGATCTAGGCTGGTTTCCTATCTGAGGTGGGCTGTGGAGCTTCCCTGAAATAATTTCTATTGGAAATGGAGCCGATCGTCTGGAAAACCAGCCCGTCTGGAGTTGAAAATGTCCAGTGATGGAGAACCCACCCCAGTATTACAGCAGTTGCCTGCGGTGCTCTAGAACCAACCTTTTTTTATACCACTGATTAGGTATACCACCTCTATCAGAAGCAGCAAGGGGAAGGGAGCAGGTGCTGGTGCTGGAGGGAGCTGGCTTAAAAGCTGGTCCCCCCCCCCCTCTTTCTCCCCCTCCACAAGACCCCGTGGGGGGCAGGGGAAGCCGAGGCGCGGTGGGGGAATTGGGTGCTGCAGCTCTGCAGTTCCCTCCCTTATCGACTACTCGATTAGCTGATTAAATGTAATTTAACATCCTTACCCTGGTTGGGAACCATTGCTCTAGAAAACCTCTTTGGAGGAGAAGTTAGGAGCTGCCATCATGTTTTCTAGATTTCTCATCCCTTGCAGTTCCTTATTCCTACTCCAGAGCCTGATCCAAAGGAAAGATTCGGATTGTCTTCAATGAAGCAGGCCCCTTACGTGCATTACAAACAGACCCATTTGTTTTCTTCACAAGAGTCTCTGCTCATGCTGCCCTGCCTGGCACGTCTGATCTCTTTGTGCCATGGGTGGTTTTTATTTAACCGGGGAATAAAATAGTAGGAGACTATATCCCCTCTTGAGGCATGTATGTCACCGGCCCTCTGGCTCCGACAGGAGAGGGGGAGTCTAGCTAAGGCCCGGAGCTGGGAGCTAGGGACGTGCCTTCTACTCCCCATCGAGCAGCTGATTCGCTGTGAAATTTTAGGCGAGTGGCTTCACTTCTCCTGGCCTCAGTTTCTCTTCTGTGACACCGGAGGAAAGTTGGGCGGGGGGGGGACGGAGGCTAATATCGATGAAGTGGTTTGAGAGCCCTTTATGAAAGGCCCGGAGCAGAGGACGGGAGTGGGGCAGGTGGCGATAAAACCGAAGGAGGGTGATTAACCCGCTGGAATAGTGAATGGAAACACACGTTCTGGAGCAAGTCAGCAGAGCTCCTCCGACATCGCCCGGGGCCCGCTCCCAGGCGGCCTTTCCCTGGTGCTGGGCGGGCTGCGCATCTTACATGCTTCCATTGTCGTCTGCTTGTGTTCCATGTAGCAACCCGCAGGCTCCAAAGTGCCAGCTCCGGCCCAAAGCCAAGCAAAGCCGGCCTTTGCCCTGGAGAGCTCCCAAAGCCTGCGCCAACTCTGCCGCGGGGGTGTCTGACTAGGGACGTTTCCCCCCTCCACTTCCAATTCTCACTCTCTTTCCTCCTGTCTCTCTGTTTAGCTGGAGCGCCGGTTACCTCCTTCCCAGCACCCGCTGTGCCGTTGCTATGTCCCTGCCGGGAAGCAGACGGCCCTCCACCGGCTCTCGAAGGTGAATACGTCCAACCTATTGTCCCCTTGAGGAGGAGAATGGAGTCTCTGCAGTGCCTTTGCCCATAAGATGCAAACTAGCGGCCAGTTTCCTTCTTCTCCCAAATGCAGTGAGAGTGCAGGAGTTGCTCTGGTGTACGTGGAGCTGCGGATGAGTGACCGGGCTGGAGAGCCCTCTCTTCCTCCCCCCGCGACTCCCCGGCCCCTCCCAGCAAGAATATTCATTTAAGAAGGGAGCTAGCAAGGCCCCCTGCGCCATTGTGTTCGGTCCAAACTCCAGGGTTGGGCTCTTGTTGAAATACCTTGTTGCATGTCTTCTGTGCGTGGGCCCACATTCGTGCAGGTGTAACGTCGACAGGGTCTGGTTGTTTGCAGGCGGAATCGAGCCTGAGACCTCTGGCTAGGGTTGCCAGGTGTCCGGTATTCCACCGGACAGTCCGGTTTTTGGGCCCTCTGTCCAGTAAAAAAATTCAGAAAATAC
>JANRFK010002932.1:29675705-29695557 GCA_030068395.1 Apalone spinifera | reverse complement strand
TCGCACTGATGCACACCCCAAAATTCATTCCACTCCCCCACGGCAACAATGAGCGGGAACGCTTCTGTCCGGCACCAGGGTCTCGGGCACAGCACCCATGTGACTGATTTAAACGCCTGCCATCCCTGAAAACAAGGGCTCTCAATGGAATCCAATCAGCTCTGTCCTAAACCATGGACGAGAGCCAATCAGTGAACTCACACCGCTATGTTGGGACACCTGGCCCCACCATCTCCCTGACATTGGGATCGGACACCCCGACCCTGCTTAGGGAGTGGGGAGCGAGTCCCGCAATCAGGGCGGGTTCGGTACAATTCTGACGCCTCTTGCTCAGACAATGGGATTTCATTTCCTTTGCACTCAACGCTGCAGTGAGTTGTAACCCGCCCCCAGCCAACTTGGGTCACTCTGGCAAAGCAGCTGTATCGTGCTGCACAGCCTCTGAGGGGGCAGGAAGGATGTTCACACGAAGAGTCTGTTCCTGGAATTTTCTTCCCCCAGCTCATCACTGGATGCGAGGGAAGAGGCCATTAACATGAGCCCGGGGGGGGGGGGGGGGGGGGGGGGGAGGAGAAGGGAAACCCAGAGTTCTGAACTTGGGGCTTTGCTGGAGAGTGAAGGATAACTGACTTTGTTTTAAAATTACCTTGTAGTGGAAGGTGTTTAAAATTTGGGAGCTTAATTTTGAGGGGGTTTCACAGTCTACTAGAAAGAGAGCATATCTATTTTTTGGGGGGGGCCTCCCACTGGTTTCCTTCACACAGGCCTGCGAACATACACACTGCTGCTGACTTGTGTAAACATGCTGCTTTTGCTTAAAGGGCCCGATTCAAAACCTGCGGAAAGTAGGAGGACTCTTTCCACTGACCTCGATAGACTTTGGATCGGGCCCTCTGCATGTGTGGACTTACCTCGAGCTGGTTTTCTACAGCAACTGAACAATGCGGGTGTGAATTCAGCATCCAGGTGAAGCTTATAAAGAAGCTCTCGTTTATAAAAGCCAAAAGGGCACTGGCCACAGAGCTTCACATTGCATCGTGGGAGTGGGCTTGGGTTGTTTTGATGGCCTGTTAACATTTGTGATGCCGCAGAGATAAGAAACATAATGAAGGCAGCCTCAGGAAAGCCAGAGTCTAGTTCTTGGGGATGTGGTATGCTAGGATCTTAACGTGCAGGAGATTTTCACACGCCTAAGCTAAATATGGCTGATTATTGCCGAACAAAAGAGACAAGCTGCTACTTTACAATTAAACCCTTTAAAAGTCCTTCTGGTTCCATGCTGAAGAGAACAGAAAACACGCCCTGCTGAAAGGTAACTGTAGAGAGGCAGCAGTGCAGAGGGGGACAGGCTGGAGCCGATATGTGCGGGGAGCCAGCTTTCACTGGCTCTGCAGACCCGACTGCCCCCCCCCTTGCTGCCTCCTACAGAGGTAACGAGGGGAGGGGCAGGCAGGAGTTGGTGCTGGGGGCAGCCGGTTACCCCTAGCACCAGCTCCACAGTGCCACCTGCCCCCCTATCAGAGGCAGCAGTGTGGAGGAGGGTGGAGGGCAGGCTGCTATGAAGCAGCCTCTGTCCACGGTAGCCCAGGCTCCCTGCAGTCAGAGGCTGGTCTATGGCAGCAACCCCTGTCTGCGGGGAGCTTGGACCCCGCCACGGACAGGGGCGGCTGCCACCTGTGTATCAAAGGCAGGGACACAGGGCGACAGGCATCCGGTCTGCATGGGGTACTGGTTTTTTAAACTGGGTCCCCTCATGGACCAGCTCCTGCCTGCCACCCTGTGTTGCTGCCTATCAGAGGCAGCAGCATGGGGAGTGGGGCCGGAAGCACGTTGGCTGCCAGCCCCTCCCCCAGGAACTATCAAATAGTTGTAGGACCATCAAGATTTTATGCGGTTACACATCTAGTCAATGACACGATATCTAACATCCCTAGCGGCACCACTGAGGGGACGTACAAGCTTCCTGGACACATGGAAAGAGGCTCTTTGGTTAACCCTCACAGTTGCATGCTGCGCCATCCCCCCCCCCCCCCCCCCCCCCCCCCCCCCCCAACACACACACCCCTGCTGCCTCTATCACAAACACAAAAAACTAGGCAGAAACCGAGAGGTATAAATTCCAACATGAGAAGTGAGATTTTGCCAAATGCAGGGTGCATTCTAAAGCACAAGAAATGCAGGCAGAACTCTGCTTGGGAGCTGGGAGAGAGGAAAGCAGTTACTTTAATAAGAAATACAAACCGAGTGTCTGAAAGAGATGTTTTTAAAGGAAAGGAAGCCGCTGACTCATTGGTTTTATCACTGTGGCACAGATTAGCCTCCCACACAGACAAATGGCAGAACACGAACTGCAGTCCCACAAAGAGAAGCCCAACCTCAGACCACTGAATTGACCCAGGAGTGCAAGAAAAAGGTATTTTTGGCCCCAGAAGGAGGTCTGTGCTAATTAACAGACATCCCAACAGCAGGCAGCTGCAGAGATGAGAATTCTCTCCCTCCCCTGCAAGTAGTTCAGAGAGAAGCAAGTCAGTCCTGAAATAATAAGTTAAACAAGGCAACTCACCACCTCACGTGAAAGAATCATGATGCATTTGCTAGCTCTTTCTGCTTTATCTTCCATGTTCCTCCACTCTGGTGTATTTTTAACTTCCCTGTCAACAGAGCAATAAGCCTCACTAATTCTCCTCTCTCTATTATTAATACAGTCTATTGAAGGAAACAAGATTCAGTCAGGAAGATGCTACATACCGGCTATCCAGGCCACTCAGCCAGCCCTGCTACGTCACAGTAGTGCTACAGAAGATACATATCCAGGCTAACTACATTTTCACTACTCTGCTCTGGCAAATAAGTGCAAGATAGTAAGGCATGTCATACGGTCTCGCATGGTCTTATCAATAAACTATGCAACTACAACCTAGGTGGGTGCATAACTGGCTGGATAACCATTCTCAGAGTAGTTATTAATGGTTCACAGTCATGCTGGAAGGGCATAACCAGTGGGGTTCAGCAGGAGTCTGTTTTGTTCTGTTCATTATCTTCATCAATGGTTTAGATATTGTTATAGAGAGTACACTTATTAAGTTTGCAGATGATACCAAGCTGAGAGGGGTCGCAAGTGCTTTGGAGGATAGGGTCAGAACTCAAAATGAACTGGACAAACTGGAGAACTGATCTGAGAAACAGGATGAAGTTTAATAAAGACAAATGCAAAGTGCTCCACTTAGGAAAGAGCAATCTGTTCCACACATACAGAATGGGAAGCGACTGTCTACAAAGGAGTTCTGCTGAAAGCGATCATGGGGTCATAGTGGATCACAAGCTAAATATGAGTCGTCAGTGTGACGTTGTTGCAAAAAAAGCAAACAGGATTCTGGGATGCATTAATAGGTGCGTTGTGAGCAAGACACGAGAAGTCATTCTTCCACTCTACTCTGTGCTGATTAGGCCTGTTGGAGTATTGTGTCCAGTTCTGGGCACCACATTTCAAGAAAGATGTGGAGAAATTGGAGAAGGTCCAGAGAAAAGCAACAAGAATGATTAACGGCCTAGAGAACATGACCTATGAGGGAAGACTGAAAGAATTGGGCTTGGAAAGAAGACAGAGGGGACATGATAATTGTTTTCAGGTATCTAAAAGGGTATCACGGGGGGGGGGGGGGGGGGAATTGTTCTCCTTGACATCTGAAGATAGGACAAGAAAGCAATGGGCTTAAACCACAGCAAAGGTTTAGGTTGGATATTAGGAAAAACTTCCTAACTTCAGGGTGATTAAACACTGGTTAAATTGCCCAGGGAGATTGTGGAATCCCTATCTCTGGAGATATTTAAGAGCAGGTTAAAGACACCTGTCAGGGATGGTCTAGACAGTACTGGGTCCTGCCGTGAAAGCAGGGGACTGGACTCGATGACCTCTTGAGATCCCTTCCAGTTCTAGTGTTCTAAGATGCTACATTGTCCGACCAAAGCTACCACAAGACACAGCCTACAAATTAATAGGAAAATCTGAGAGGAGGAGCTGAATTAGCGGAGCAAGATGACAATGGAGCATATTAAACCAAGCTCCATAAATGTGTGTGATTAGAGTTAAGCCTTGCAAAGCTCCTTGGATATTAAGAGCTAAAAGCTCCTGGGCAGTTTAATGACAGAGATGCCTCCCACTAAACAACTCTTCAGCAACGCCACCCTCTGGTTTGGAGATGTAATACAGTTTTCACAATGGAAAAAGCTGCCGGGCAACTTGGTCTTAAAACAACCCACCTTCCCTGGGCCCACCTGCCCCAAATAACAGACCTGTCACTACACGTGGGATTTCAAGTTCTCATACAAACCAGGCTACAGTTGTGCAGCAGAATCCGAGCAATCAAACCCCACCTGGCGCACTACAATCTGGATCACACTGACTCGCAGACATGCATTTCACAACCATGGGTGAATTAGCTGAGACAGCAGAGCCACCCAGAGACGGAAGATGAAAGCTTGCTTCCTGCCTCCGTTTTCTCGTAAAACTACCACTTGCTAGCAGAGGGGAAGTGGGTGATTTATCTTCCCAGCATCTTCCTTTACTAAACCCCTCTAGTTCCTCTCAGACACTTGCATCCGGGAGGACTGCACCCAGCTGATTATCTGTGACTCTCCCCAAAATGCAAGAGGTGGCAAGACTTTCCATGTGGTGGCATTTCATCACAAATAGCCAGGTTCTTTTGGGACAGACAAGTGAGAGATCAAAGTTCCACCTGACAAACACCCTAGCACGAGGCAGGTACAGCGATACCCTGGCTAGAGGGAAAAAAACCCTTTCATGCTCACAGAGACACTACCTTGACACAGGGCTGTGGAAGATTAACGGGTGAACCAGTACATATCACCCCGTAATGGCCTACAATGCCCCTTAATGGGTGACACTTACCAGTCCTGGTTAACCCCTGGGGGCTGCAGCAGCTCTCTGTCCGCTGTGAGCAGGGGCTGCTTCAGCCCCACGGGATCTGCCGCGAACAGGGACGTTCCAGCCCGGTCAGGGTAGCCCTTGTCTGTGGCAGGCCCAGGTGTGTGTCAGATGGAGCTGCTCCGGCTGTCTGGAGCAGTCCTAGCCTGTCACAGAGGAATCACGTCAGCCCTGCCCCCCACTTTTAATCTGTTGCCTGGTTTAACCTATGACAAGGGATTTTACATCCCTACCCTGAAATAGGGAACATTACCCCTTACAGCACTGAACAATCCATGCCAATCCCCAACTCAAAGTGGCCCACCAGTGGTCCGTGGAAGAGTAAATACTGCCCAGGTATAGAAGTAACGCTCAAAATTGCCGAAGATTGTCCTGTGCAGAGCAGCCTTGCTAGCAACACTCCCCCAGAGCACAAGACCAGAAGCTGGCTGTTAGTAAACAAATGCATGTGGACAGTTTCAGGCACCACATTAGAAAGGGTCAAATGACATGTTCCTATTTTTTTAATGGTCACTTTCACAATAATTTACAATGTTTGCCGTTATGCACATCCATCGTGGATCCATTTAATCATGAAAAATATGAATTCATCCCACCCTCAGGAGATAATTGCTATAAAAATGCCCCTGCTGAGGTCTCAGGGCAGCTGTGGTTTTGCAAATGCAGACTCACTCTGAGGAGTCCTGTGGCCGTTGACTGCGGATGCCCAAATAAATCTGTTAGTCTTTGAGGTGCCACAGGGCTCCTTGCTCTTGTGAAGGTCCGGTACCCATTCCTCTGCCTCTCTTGTGCTTGGTGCACCTGCCCAAGCAAGTTTCTCATGCGGAGCTTGTACAACCTGCTGACCTCCCCTATACAGGCAGGCCCAGGGTTTGTTCAATGCTCCTGGCAAGTACCAAAGCTGAGGAACAGAAAACCGTGAAGCACCAGGGAGGGATGTTACAGCGCTGGAGCTCTATGCTCACGCATGACCGCGCCTGGAAACTAGGGTGCATGCGTGAGCAATGGGTGTGGTCACAATTCAGAGACTTGCACCAAAGCGACTCTGATGGGCTCAGCGTAGCAGCTAATGAGCTGGTGCCCCAAAGCTGCTGGTCAAAGCCGAGTCAGACGCGAGGGGCACCGGCAGAGGAGTGCTCGGTGGCAAAGGTCCACGGGCCACGCCTGGCTCAAGCTAATCCCATCTGTCCCTCATTTCCAGGTCACCAAATTCTCCCACAGGCTTCTTGATAAAAGAGGAGAGGTGAGCACTGAACACAAACACTGAGACAGACAAAGGTGAGAGGGCTCCAAGGAAGCAGCTGCCCTGCTCCTCAACAAATGTGAGAGTTAATTAAAGGGTTAATCTCTTCCCCACAGCCTTGAGTTACACCCTAACCCTTCCCCAGCATCTCAGTCATTCATTAATACAAAGCCTTACCCAGCACCCCCCTTTCCATTCAGATACAGCGTATCCCTCTTTACCACTCCCTCCCGCAGCAGATCTAGCACCCTGCCCTGTGGGGGAACCCCCCAAGCAGCAAGCTGAGCTAGCCAGAGGCATGCCCCAGCCCAGCACGGCAAGGCGGCAGACGGGAGCGAGAGGAGAAAACAAGAGACCAGGCTGGATGCTGCGAGGCCGAGCCCTGCACGGGAAGGTATTTTAATCCCACTCTTGCTTCGACCATGGTGGGTCCTGCGGGACCCCAGCCCACGGCAGGGCTCCACGAGTCCCGTGCAGGGCTCGGCCGTGAGGAACGCCAGCGGCCTGTAGTGCGGGCGGGGGAAATTGGAACACTCTTTCTAAGAAGGACAAGAGCAACGTTCACCTCATACCTCTGCATGCAAATCCAAGCTTGAACCCATGGCCAGCACAAAAGAATTGCGGCTTCCCACAGATCCCTCTGCTCGCGCCGGCGTTACAGTAACGTAACTCCCACCCTGGCAATCGGCTCAGCCGTTTTTGGGATGGTTTGTATTTAACACATTGAAACAAAGGAAGCGTTTTGCAGCAGTCCTGGGAGGAGAGAAGAGTCACGGGCTGCTGTAAGCCATTCTCCCCCCACCATGGACAGAAGCGGCTTCCTTGGAGACACCTTTCACCCTACTGCCCTCCTCCACCACAGGCAGTACCGTGATCCATACAGCAACGGTGACAACTCCACTGGGGGAATTCCTGGCACAACAGGCTGCAGCCCCTTTCCAAACAGGTTTGTTTTGTTTGTTTATTTGAAAGTCCACTGATCATCACAAAAACATGGGAAATGCAACTAAAGAGAAAGAAGTCCAACCCAGAGCTACGAACCCAGAGCTACAGGTAGATGTGACGCTGCTGCATGGCGCAGGTGCGCACACAGGACGAAACGACACATGCGCGCAGCAGGCAGACGTGTGAGGAGAGGTGGGCTCCATTATATTAACCGCTGGACAATGACAGCGTTGAGCAGGTTGGCGTCCTTGAGGGTTTGGTCCTCATCAGACAGCTCTTTATTCGGGAAGGTGGTCATGAGGACAAAGCTGGTGGCAGCCATCGCCGGCCGAGCATCTACTATGAAGAGCCGGATGTCACGGATGCTGTCCGGGGGGAACACACACACAAAGGTGACCCTGTTATTTCATGTACTGCATAAATGGGTGGGAAACAGACTAACTTCACCTCTCGTCCTGAAAGCGTACGCTTCTGCAGCGTCATGGCACCAACGCTGCCAGCAAATGGCAGGGGCCACGTGGAAGAAACGTCACACTTAAGTTACTTTTAAAGGTGACTTTTCATTTGCTGTTGCAAGTCCTCTGAAACAGACGAGACTGCTTTTGGCGAGGCTCACGCCTCTGAGCATAAGCTGTGGTTACAACTGGTTATTCTTTGTAACTTCCTGCTATAAACACATGCAGTGTTTGGAGGCCCTCACAGTACGTTTTTAATACCTACAAATCACTATGGTGTCTGGTGGGCAGGCATGGGGTCTGATTCCTGCATGCATAATTTGTAAAATGCTTTGGTCTCCTTTCTGGGCAGAAGGTGCCATGTAATTTATAAACTGCTTGATGGGCAAGAAATGCACACTGCATTGAAATGCACAATGCAAAAGATTCCAGATTATCTGAACCCTCATAGGATAACAAGGGGACGCTGTGGATAACAAGGGGACCTGGAAAAGAGATTTTTCCTTCCAGTCTCCCCTGCCTGAGCAGAGAGGTTCAATTCTCCTGTAAGGACTGAAGGAAGTAGGGTGCCCAGCAGTGTTCCCCAAGAACGGCTGGCTGAGCAGGACTGCAGAACAGACGTCATGTGCGCAAATCCTTCTGAACAATGGACGGACCATAAGGAATTAATTTTGCTCTTTCAGCTCTTCTAAAGGAGCAGAACCTGTTTTAAAGCAGAACCCCCTATCTGAAGCTAACTGCAGCGAGGTGCGTGGCTAAGCAAACAAGTCTGCATTAGGGTCTGAAGTAGACTAAGCCAAGCGCCTTAATGACCTGAAGAAGTCCAAAGACCTTGGGATCATGTAGCTGGCACTATGGACAGTTATCCTGGTCTGAGGAGACCAGTTCAATAGCTGTCCCAGCTAGCAAAACAAATCCTATGCCCCCAAGATTTAACAGCTGCCTTCACACCCCACAGTAATGCGGCTCCTATTCACCTACACGGAAGGATCCCCAGAGCTCCCTTTAGTGGGTGAGCCAGGATTTTAACATCTCTTCCGGCTGTGCACAGTGTCATTCAGGCCTTCCCAGTTAGTAACCTCGGTTTCCAGTTGCCCGTGTACCTGTGGCTGTGGTTAAATTTCTGGACCAATCGCCCGCCGTCAGCGAGCCGGATTTGGATGTTGGTGGTGGGCTCTGACTCATCAATGGTTATAGCAGAACTGGCTTTGGCTTCATTTTCTGCCTGCTGGGCTGGAGTGCTGGTGCCCATCACTTGGGGGGCAGTGCTGAGAAGAGGAAAACAGAGTCAGCTTTCATAAGCCACCGAGTTCCGGGCCCAGGAATCAGGGTTCCTACCCAAGAGGTACAGATGCCAACACATTAGCACTGGGAACCGGAATTCAGGAACCAGCTGGTGACACAGACACTTATCTACCTCCAAACCAATCTCTCAGGCAATAGATGATACACCCTGCAATGTCTCCTAATCCAGCTCCCTCCCACCCACCTAGACATTCCAGTGCTTCACGGCACGGTCGCTGCTACCTCCACCTCCTCAGTTCAGACTGATCTCTTCACCTTAACTGCTAAGGAGGGTGCACATCACGCACACTATTTAGCACTCGTGTAGCATTTACAAACATTAACTGAGGAGTCACCACAGTACCACTGCTCTGAAGGGCAAATCTGTTACCCTCTTTTTACCCATAGGGAAACAGAAAGTAAGTGATGTGACCAAGGCCACAGAGTTGGTGTCAAAGCCAGGAATCATACGTACATTCCTGGCTCAGAGTCCTGTGCTCTGACCTCTGCATCACACTTGAGCTCTGCCATCAGCGCTATCTTGCAACTAATTCACAGGCGTTTGCCATAGGGAACTAACAGCAAGTTCAAGCCAGTCATTCATATTTTTAAAAACACCTTAACATTAACTGCTGCTCAATCTTGCTTATAAAATGCCACCTATTCCTCCACCCTAACAAGCTGTTAAATCAACTGACATTTTGTTAAAGAAAGGCAGCATGTGCCCTCAGGTGGGCTGTGGCAGCAGCTACCAACGCATCACTGCTGTCTTCTCACCTGCCCAGTTTCTGCCCCTCTCCAGTGAAAGCCTTGAAGGCACCTTTGGATTTCACAAAGTCCTCATCACGATGGTCCTCCATATCCAAGTTCACTTGTCCGCCACGGGCTAGTCTGCGGAGTTCAGCTGGGACCTCCCTAGAAGCAAAGAAAAAAATGTGCCTTGTGATAGATCCATCCATAAAGAGCTGGGGACCATCTTCTGCTGTTTCCTGACATAGGGGCGGGCCCCTCTTCCGGAGCAGCTCAAAAATGGTCCCTTCCTCTTGCCAATAGCTAAGACAGACAGGCGAGCAGAAGAGATTACGCAACAACACGCACCCAGCAAACGCTGGCTTCCTATTAATGCTAAGGATGTTAAATTGTGGTTAACTGACTAGTCAAGTAGTCGATGGAATTTCCATCAACTACTCGACAAGTCGATAGGCACTTCTGCATTACTCCTTTGAAATGTACAAGAGCCCCCAAAGGAGGAATGCAGAACTCCACATGCAGCCTGGGGCCAACAGGAAATCCCACTGACTCTGGGCTGCACAGGGACCAGCTTTGAAATGCATTTTAAATCCACAGCGCCCTCATGGAGCTCGGGATCAGCTGGGGAGTCCCCAGCTGACCTCGGGTTCCACGCACCATTTCAGCTGTGGCGTTTTAAAGGGGCAGCGCCACACAGCTGATCTCTGACTCAGCTGTGCAGCACTGCCGCTTTGAAGTACCCCTTCTTTCCCCTCCGTTTGCTGCCTCTATCTGATAGAAGCAGCAAGGGGGGGGGGGGGAGAGAGTTGACTAGTCTTTAACATCCTTAATTCATGTTACCCAGGGAACGGTCACCACAAATGCCAATCCCATCACAGGCTACGAGAAACTTTTCTCTTGTCCCCAGGAATCAAAGCACCTTTAATCACCATTTTGGCTAAGCAGGATTTGAGGAGGACTCGCCTTCCCAAGGTGTCACACACCATAAAGGTTTCTCTCACTGGCCTGTATTTGGGATAACCTGTCAACTTTACACCCACAGATGGAAAAGATGGCTCCCTCACTTCTAACCCTTGAAGTGTCACATCCCATAACGGGACTGGACTCCTTCCACGGCTCAACACCTGAGCTAAAGGCAACTACTGGATTTTACCCACCCCACTGCTACCACACTAAGAAATTCTTGAGAATGCTTCAGACAGTGAGCTAGCTGGATGAAGTTCAGATTCCCAGCATGCTGGATTG
The DNA here is from genome assembly GCA_030068395.1 of Apalone spinifera. Classification (NCBI taxonomy): domain Eukaryota; kingdom Metazoa; phylum Chordata; order Testudines; family Trionychidae; genus Apalone; species Apalone spinifera. The sequence continues at coordinate 29,684,690 of JANRFK010002932.1, read as the reverse complement.
CCTACATTCCTAGATTTTAGCAGACAGGCTCTTCCTTCTCAAGCACACCCCATCCGAGGCACCCCCACCCTCATGCTGCATACCCTCTGCGGATGGACTCCAGGAATTGGGCATTGGATGGGTCTTGGTAGCTCCTCAGATCCCCATTGTCCAGGCTGAACCCACTCTTCCACAGCTTCAGTACAATGTGTACCTGCAACCACCCCAAGCAGAAAAGTTAGCTCCTCTGCGGTGCCTTAACAGGGCACAACGACAGCTGGAAGTGAGAACCCTAAACACCCAGGCAATGTCAGCTGGAGGGTTGTGCCCCAGTGGGGACTCCTCAGGAGCCAACACAGTCCAGAGAGAAACACCATGTGCTGGCTGCTTGGTGGGGTCACAAAGCCATCACACGGGGCCCCTCGCTTTGGCAAAGAGTGCATGTGACAGAGCTGGCCATGGGACACACTGGGCATGTAGTGGAGAGAAGCCTGCTGCTACTGCTAAAGCTACTGCTGTCGTCCCCCCTCTGGAATAGCGGGAATTCCATTCTCCAGGCTTTCTATGCGCCACCTTTCAGGAGCACTCAATCCACAGCTAGAGATGTTGAGAAAAGAGCCTGGAGTTTATGAGAAGCTTCCAGGTTTTCAGATAATTTCTACAGGACACGTGATTAGTCATTAAAACTACATGTTCTTATAGCTGAGTAAATTCATGGAGCATGGGTCCATCAATAGCTAGGTTGGGTGGGGATGGGGTCCCTAGACTCTGTTTGTCAGAGGCTGGGAATGGGTGATGAGATGGATCACTGGATGATTCCCTGTTCTGTTCATTCCCTCTGGGGCACCTGGCATCGGCCGCTGCCGGCAGACAGGACGCCGGGCTAGATGGACCTTTGGTCTGACCAAGTCTGGCCGTTCTTACATTCTACATGCGTAGCAAAGAGCAAGCCTCAGTCCATGACTTTACCAAAGCTAGGCTTATTACAGCCCAGCCTTCCACTTCCTTCTCTGGCTCCCCAAGAGGAGATAGACATTTTGCAGCTAAATCAAATAATTCACTAACAGATCTTTGCAAAGCTGGAGGGTGAGAGATACTCACATCCTGAGCAGAATGCTGCCTCCTCTCTCCTGACACATAAGCTGACTCCTCCTCCGGGGCAGCTCCAAGGCGATATCCTCCCCCCGCAAATGGCTACAAGAGAGAGAGGCAGGCAGAGGAGATTACAGAGTGATAGGCCCCCAGACGATGCTTGCTTCCCCTTCACAACTATAACCATGAACAAACATGGGCTTCATGGAAGGAGCAACATGGGCAAAAGCTACGTAACACACTGCAAAGCTATGGCAGTCAACTTGTTAGCCATTTAACCATCTGACTCCCTGAATTAGCTTGTCTTGCCCTTATGGCACATAGGCTCCATCAGCTCTACTACTGGAGGAGTTTGGTACAGCTGTCTCACAAGATAATCCCAGCGCTCACCAACTGAGAACAGCTGTCACCAAGCTGGCGGAGGGAGATCACTCCCACTAAAAACAGATTTAAATAGGGAAAGGAAGCAAGACCCCCCCCATCATTCCTCACTCTTGGTTTGCTGCTCTCGCCAGGACTCTTAGCGGGTCGATCGACAGCCACCGCTCCATGCTCCTTAGCTCCTTTGAACAGATCTTCCACCAGCTCATTGGGGCTTTTCTTCCTTGGAGGGCCGACAATCTGCTGCCCACTCCTCTCTGAGCCTCCAGCATAAAACCTGAACAGAAAACACATTTGTTACCTAAAAACCTGGGGTCAGTTACTGGACAAATTATTTTCCAAGACACGGATCTGAAAAGTCCCATGAGGTTACAGGGTAACCCGCACAATTTTTGCCCTTGCACAATGGGTTATTCTCGCTTTCTCTTCGATAATCATACAATTTACTGGGAAGTGCTCTTCCACTGTGGCCAATCACAGTCACTGATGTGAACAGAACACCATGAAATGAAGTCTCTGCCAGACTTCAGCAGCCTCTTTCGTAAGGGAGTTTGAAAAGCTGTGTATTAGCGAGTGACAAGTCCTCTCCTAGCCTTAAAGCTCTCGACTTTAACAAATGGGGTGAGCAGGAGAGGGAAAGGAGAGATTCTAGTCTAATGGGACTGGTTATCTACACTCCTTGACTCCATTGCTAGCGATACCACAAATGTAAGTCATTGAACTGATCTGTGCTTGAGTATTCCCATGAGTAAGAGTGTTTATATACTTGGCCACCTCACAGGGATACTGTATATCTTCATTCAGTGTGCTTTGCCGGTCACCTGTGGGGCTGTTCCGGCCAGCCAAGCTGCAGTGGGCTGGAGGCTGCTCCCACGCCTGTCCTGCTGGTTAACGGGTAAGCATGCCGGTGAGGCTAATGCTTACTGGTTAACCTTTTACATCCCTGTGTTAAAGTCCTGCAAAAAGAGGGATTTCACAACCTTCCTCAGTAACTTATCCCAGTGCTTAACTATTCTTATAGTAGAAAATGTTTCCTAATATTTAACCTAAACCTCCCTTGTTGCAGATTAAATGGATCATTTCTTAGAACTCAAGAACTTCCAGGCCAAAGATCCATCTAGCCCAGCATCCTGTCTGCTGACAGTGGCCTATGCTGGGTGTCTCAAAGAACTAACAGAACAAGGAATCATCAAGTGATCCATCCTCTGTTTCATTCCCAGCTTCTGGCAAACAGAGGCCAGGGACGCCATCCCTGCCCATCTTGGCTAACAGCCATTGATGGACCTAACCTCCAGGAATGTATCCAACTCTCTTTCTAACCCTTTTATCCTACCTTCAGTGGACAAGGAGGGCAACACAGTGTACTCTTTTTAACAGCCCTTAACATAATGGAAGACTTATCAGGTCTCTTCTCCATCTTCTTCTCTCAAGATTAAACATGCCCCATTTTTAACCTTTCTTCATACGTCAGGTTTCCTTAGCCTCATCATTTTTGTTACTCTTCTCTGGATTCTCTCCAATTTGTCCACATCTTTCTTAAAGCGCAATGCCCAGAACTGGACACAGTACTCCAGCTAAGGCCTCACCAGTGCTGAGTGTAGGGGGACAATTATTCCCTGTGTCTTTTAAACATTCCTCTTACTACACTCTAGAATGACATTAACCTTTTTAGCCACTGCCCCACATTGTTAACTCATATTCAATTTGTGATCCACTATAGCCCCTAGATTCCATTCAGCAGTACTGCTGTCGAGCCAGGTACCAGACATTCTATAGCTGCGCATTTGATTATATTTTACTAAGCACAGTAATTTGCACTTGTCTTCATTACATTTCACTTCGCTGATCCCAGACGAATTTCCAATTTCTCTCAGTCATTTTGAATTCTAATCGTGTCCTCCTAAGTCCTAGCAACCAATGCCCCAACTTGGAGTCCTCTGCACATTTTATAAGCATATTCTCTATTTCATTATTCAAGTCATTAATGAAAATACTGACTGGTATTAGACCCAGAGCTGACCGCTCCGATCCCACTAGATGTGCTCTCCCAGTTTGGCAGGGATCCATCGATAACTATGCTTTTGAGTAAGGACTTTTAACTAGTTGTACAATAATTTAATAATAAATCAATACAATTCAAAATAAAATAAAAAATAATAAAATTTAATAATAATTTAATCTAAATCCCATTTTCGCCATTGCTTACCAGAATGTTTCATGTGGGTTTCAGAGTCTGAGCTCCAGCCGAAGCGAGAATGTCTACACTGCCATTTTTAGCCCTACAGCCCCAAACCCTGTGAGCCCAAGTTAGTTGACCGGGCTGTGAGAATTGGTGCAGCAAGTCTGTCTTTGTAGTGAAAACATAACCCTTACTATTCCTTCCATCTTTCCTTTGCATCAGGATGGTTTTCTATTAGGCCCCGAATATAGTCTCTGAGAAACCGCCATCTTTCCTCAACTCCTTTTGGGATCTTACCTACCAGTTCTGAGTTTGTTACGATCTGCTCATAAGTCCTTTGCTACTCTCATGCCTCCCATTCCTTAAAAATCACTAAATCTATCATTTCTTGGTCACTTTCATCTCAACTGCCTTGAACCTTCAGATTTTCAGCCAATTCCTCCTTCCTAGCCTGAATCTACTCTAAAATGGCTTGTTGCGCTGGCTACTTCCTCCACTTTCTGAGACAAAAAACTGTCCCCTAATTCAGACCAAGAACTTACTGGACATTTTGGGTTTGGTGCAGTATTTTTGCAACAGATGGCGGGGTAGTTACAGTCCCCCATTACTACTTGTGCTTTGTGCATTTCTGTTATTTATTCTGAAAATGCCTCATCCACTTCTTCCTCCCGATTGGTTGGTCTACAGCACACGATGACATCACCTATTTTCCCCTTCCTTTTATCTTCATCCAGAGACTTTCTACTGGTCTGACTCTCACTTCCTGCTGGACCTCAGAACAAGAGTTCATAGTGAGGTACAATGCAATACCCTCTCCCTTTCCCCGCCTCGCCTCTGAACAAGCCATAACCTCTCTATGCTACCAAAATCTCAGTGATGCCAATTAAGTCACAATTTAGCTTAAGAAGTAATAGTTCCAGTTCTTTCCATTTACTCCCCATACTCCTTGTACTTGTGCATATAAACATTTAAGCTGTTGAGTAGTTTTCCCTATCTCTACCCCTCTTGCTGCTCCTGTGACCATTTTCCATTCTTGCTCCCCGCCTCCCATCATTTACTCCTCTGTTAAGGTTGCTTTTTTTATACCTACCTGTGGCCTTTTGTCCCCTGCCCCTTTTGAATGCAGTTTAAAGCTCTTCTCACTAGCTGTCATGATAGCTGTCACTGCAGGACATTTCCCACTAACATTTCCTAAATGATGCTCAAAAGAAGAGAAAAACCCAGATGAAAACAGGAACTGTAACTTCCCTTGGTCTACTGCATTCCCATAGAGCAGTGTCTCAAACAAAGACATGGGAATGAGGGGGCTCACCGCTCCAGCAAAAAGGCAAACACTCATTGTGCAAACCCAGGAATTAACTTCTGTTAACAATGGGAAGAAGGACACCAGAACGGTACCAATTCCCAGTGAATTTATCAACTCTCAAGAGCACAACTCTCAAACCAGCACAGAGCATTTCGCCAAACACTGCTAACCCTGATCTTGCGGAACCACTTTCACTGGCTAGCCTTTCAGAATAAGACTCATGGAGCATGGAAACAGGAGACTCTTTAGTAGTGGTTAAAACACAGATTTAAATCAGGTTCTGCCCAGAGTCCCACGTTCTCTCACAGGACAAAAGCCCATTTGGTTTACATCTTTAACTGGAAACTTACCGCTGTCCCTCTTCTTCTTCATCATCTTCCTCCTGAGCATGAACAAGGTCTCTGAATGATGTCACCCTGTGGTCACTGTAAAGAGATAACCAAATGAGCTCACACATCCCCCATAGCTATATAGATCAGCCATCTAACATGAACTATACAAGCAGGAAATAGCTGTTTGGTGCTTCTGTCCTCTGCTATGTATATGTGTTAAATAGCATTTATTTCCACTGAAGTTCAGCTCTTGCAAAAATTACATACCCTCGCTAGACTGATCCCAGTTCAGAGGGATCAGGTAATATTGCCATTCCCAATAACCATTCAACAAAGACCATCTCCGCTTTCCCTCTTGAGGAATGTTGTCAAAATATGGGATAAAATCCTAGCATCCTACATTTAGCTCCCTCCCCAGCCTCAACTAAAATAATCAATATACACTCTTAGAATAGACTAACCATATCTGACTGATTACTGGAAATAAATAGGTTTGTGCCTTGTGTCTTTATAATATATAAAGAAAGGTCTGAATGTTTCTGTACAAAGAAAAAATGGCTCCTGCATTGAAGAAAGCTGGAGTAGAAGAATTTCTGCACTTATATAGTGGGTTAATCTGAGTCCCTTCCAAGCCTAGGAAACTGATTAATTGCACCACTACGCCATTGAGTCATGCTGGTGTAAAACTGGAGTAAGAGTAGTGAATTAAGCTCCAAGTATTTGAGCCTCTCCATACCACATCTACAAATACCTGCTCGTGTACGTCTAGTCACAAGTGCTTGAAAAGGGGTCGCAAACACAACAAATCTTCAGTCATTTCTCTGTAGATGTACTACACTAAGGAGCCTTTATTTACCCACAGAACAGTTATGGCATAATTGCCAAAAATGCAAGCTATTTTATGCTGCCCTGTTCTAGAGAGCCTGTGTTAAAGGTGAAAGGACCACGTTACATGTCTGTTGATCCTTTGGGTTTCTGTTGAGCTGTCTACAAGAGTGTTAAAGATTTTTTGCAAGGGACACATATCCATTAGAATTTAGACTTAGATCATCAAGCTCATGTCACACAGACCAACATACAATCAAATGATAACTCTGTGATTCAGATTCCCCACCTGTAAAATGGGGATATTTTCCTATTTCACAGGGATAGGATGAGGCCAAATTCATTCTAGCTTGTAAAGTGCCTTGACATCAGACAAACAGTGTATTATAGTACTGTGGAAAGCTCAACTGCTTACAAAAATGTTTGGATCAATGTGCTGAGTTATCTTCTGTCCCCAAAATAAACTAAAATAGAGTAATTCAATCATACTCAGTTCTTTGGATAAGATATGCAATCACATCCAAACTAGGGGAATAAAACACTGATGGGATTTTCACAAAGGCTAAGGAAATTTACGAAAGAAAATTGAACACAAATTCATGCATAGCTTCTGTTATACAGCTTTCAACTGTCATACAGCAATGCTGGGTACAGTATAAGTCAGGGGTGGGCAAAAGGGCCTCGACGGGCCGGATCCGGCCCGCCAAGCGGGTTGATCCAGCCCGCGGAGGCCCTGACGCTCCCCCATCTTCAGACCAATTAGGGCCTGAGGGTAGGAGAGCACACAAAGCTTCCTCCTACCCTGTGAGCAGCACGCAGCACTTTGAAGCGCCACACGTTGCTCGCAGGGCAGGAGGAAGCTCCCCGTGCTCCCCGCCCCCAAGTCCTGATTGGCCTGGGAACAGGAGGAGCATGAGAAGTTTCCTCCACCCTCCCCTCCCCCCGCCCTGCCCTGCAAGAAGCACAGGGCACTTCAAAGTGCCGCGTACTCCTCAGAGGGTGGAGGTAGGGCAGGAGGAGGCTTCACGCACTCTCCATGCCCTCAGGCCAATCAGGGTCTGGGTGTGGGGGAGTGTGTGAAGCCTTTTTCCGCCCTGCCAGAGGCAGGGGTGCCTACTGGGAAGGGGGGAGCAAAGGGGCTCCCCCATCCCCAGACCAATTATGGTCTGGGGGTCGGGAAGCCCAGAAGCATTCTGGCCCTGCCCCTTCCAGGCCGGCCCAGGATCACTTCAAAAATTTTTGAAGTGGCCCCTGGCCAAAAATTATTGCCCACCCCTCGTATAAGTACTTCAGAAGGAGACTTCCAAGCTCACCATCTTCGAGGTCTAACAGCTTAATGAACAGAGCTGTATCATTTGGAAAGTTTCTCTCACCTGGGCGCAGTGCCTCTGGACACAGAGCTGGGAGTAGGCTGAGGAAGCGTCACAATGTCTTCATCACCACCATCTTCATAGAAACTAGCTAGAGCAATCTGAAAGGTCAGAATTACAGCAGCTTTTAAGAATAAGACCAATTACCTTTTATATCATTACAGTCAAAAAGATGCAAGAACTGTCTATATTCTAATGATTAAAATACTACATTTACTTAGAATTTTTGTCACACCCAACAGTCTCTCTCACTGCCACATCAGAGTTGATTACCCTCAGAAATTTACTGAAATAGCTGTTCTGGAATGACTCCTTGTATGGATGCTCTTATTCCAGAATAAGTGATCTTATTTTTCATTTAGCTTAATCTATTTCTAAAGTGGATTTAGCTAAATCTGAAAAAGGCAGTTTTATTCCAGAAAAGGAGTACCTTTATACACAAATCATTATTACAGAATAGCTATGTCAGTAAACTCCCAAGCATACAGTGGTCCTTCATTAAATGTGCTAGAGTAGAAATGGCCAGAGAGTGAGTTTGCAAGGAAAAAAGCAATTGGTCAAATTGGTAATCAAACATTTACAGTAAAACACCAATAGTCCAGCATCCAATTGTACAGCACTCCTGATTGGCATCAAAATGGCAAGAGCCTGACTAGTGAGTGAGCGTCAGCAAAAATGAGTCACAAGGCAGCAGCAGCTGAACTGAGTAAAAAGGGTAAAAAAGGCTTAAAAAACTAAAACATGATAGTATACTGTATACCGTATGTACAATAAAAAGGGTTAAAAACACTTTATATACAGTATATACGGTATACAGTGTGTATATATATATATATATATAAATATAACCAGCTTATAGTACCTCCTGATAGTCTGGCATATCCAATAATCTGGCACCACCTAGGTCCCAAAGGTTCCGGATTATCGGAAGTCTACTGTACTAACAATTTTAGGGGCCTGTTCACACCATGGGTGAATCTTTTGTCTGCAATAACTGGTTTTCACCCCTTCTGACCACATGGGATACCATTTACGGATCTTTCCACTTTAGCTGGCTAGCTAAATGCAGGCGCCTGAATCGTACACAACCTTGATTAAGGGTACTGCATAGTCTTGGAAGTTTCAGATGGCTGAAATTAGGGTAATTGGAGGAGTTTTCAGTGCTCTTAATTTTCTATAGATCAGGGGACCACAGCCTCTTTGGGTTAATCACGTCTATATAGACTCTTACACCTCAAAATAACAAAACTGAATGGCAAATCGTAAACACCCAAGGGGAGGTTACGTCCAGCAGTCTCTCAGACTACACAGCGGAAGTGATTTGTCACCCGGCACTCTCTCTTGATGACTTAACCTGCCTCGAAGGAGTGTCCGGGCACAGGGTAACCGGGGCAGGCCGCGCGGTGACGGCCCGACACCGGGAGTCCGGACGCCTGGCCCAGTGACGGTGCGAACTGGGACGAGCCGCGTCGCTACCGTGTCTGTTTCCCTCCCCGGAGAGCACCCGGGGCGGCGCGGGGA
>JANRFK010002932.1:29665231-29675605 GCA_030068395.1 Apalone spinifera | reverse complement strand
CCGAGGGAGGGGACACCGGGCCAGGCCCCCCCGCCGGGATGACCGCCCGGCGCTACCTGCAGGTCCCAGCCCGCCGACTCCAGGAAGAAGCGCGCTCGCTCCTCCTCGGTGCCGGTGACGGCCACGAACTCCCTCAGCGCCTCCTGCCGATCCGCCATCTTGCCGGTGCAGCGGCCAAACCCCCCCGGCCCGCGCCGCAGGCCGCGCCTGGCGGGCCGGGGTGCAGCGCTCAAAGCCCGCCGTGCGGAAACGCGCGCCGCTCGTAGCGCCGCCTGCCGGCCCCAGCGGGGAAGCGCAGCCCCCTCCGCTGGGGCGATGGACACGCAGGGTCCCTGGAGTCACCAGTGCGCATCCCGGCTGCTCCAGCCTCCCACGCGGGCCTGTCCCACTAGGGTCCGCCCTGGACACTCAGCCAGAGCCCAGGCGGGCCAAGGGAAGGAGAGACCCGCACTGTTCCCAGGGCCAGGCAGCACCGGGGCTTAGTTTAGGGGCCCTCTGGGGTCAGGGGATGGGCGCTCCGGCACAGCCTCCCGGGGTAAGCCACTTACACCAACAGCCTGCGAAGCAGCAGCTGGTTTTGGGTGCCCTGCTTGAGCCCTGTTTTCAGAAATGCTGAACATCCCAACCCCCCGGACATCACAGAGAGCAGACCTCCAGGAGCCTGCCCAAAACCAGAGCCACTCCAAAAGCAGGGGCTTCTTTTGTATGTTTTAGCCCTGACCTCTCTGTGCCTGAGCTCTCCTTCCGTGCAATGGGCATAAAACCAACAACCTAGCTCACAAGGTGCCAAACAGATACAGGCTCAGACCCTCAAAGCTAGAGAACTCAGACATACTCTTGTTTGTGGTCTGCTCTGAGCCTCTGATTGCCCTGCAGCGAGGCTATAAAATCACCTACACAGATTAGACAGCCCTGAAAGCGGACCATAAACAGTTACCTCGCGGGGAACACTGCCACAAACATCACTTGGACTTGATCTCTCTCTCTGGCAGCATACAACCAGCAGGGTCCCACGAGAGAACACAAGAACAGGTCACACTGCAGTTCTGCTGTGCAATAAGTCCTGTGACAATGGAATCAGTGGTAGGGCACATGAAGGTCTCTGCACCTGTCGGGTTCAGGCATCTTCAGAACAACTTACCCGAATACAGAAGTAAATGCAAAAAATGTCCTGACTTCTTAAAAGCCAGAGGCAGGAGGCTTCAGACAGAGGCTCACACTACAGAAGAGGCACAATGAAGCACTATACTAGACCCAAAAGAGAAAATAACAGAATCCCACTTGTTATTAACTACAGTCCACAACTCAAACCCCTCCAATGCATTATCCACAATCTACCACTACAGAAGAGGCACAATGAAGTCTGTGGTTTCTTTTCTCATCTCCCTGCGTCCCAGAGCACAGCCCACATCTCCAGGATCTGATCCTGCTTAAAGCAGAGACTGGTGGTTAATGTGGGGACCAGCAAGTTGTCTCATTTTCACCTTATTTGGGCTTTTATTTCTCACCAGATTTTTTCCTCCCCCCCAGCCTACTCTCATCAGACTGTGGCACTACTTCGCAGTTCCCCATGGTGTCTGGGATGAAGGAGGGAGCCTGGTTTGTGCTCATAAGGAAAACTCCCCTTTCCACCAGCTGCTGATGACACAGACATTCAGCACTCCGCCCTGTGCAATGCCCAAGTGCCCATGTTCAGCACCCCTGGAACACCCTGAACCACCACCTCTGAGGAAGCAGGGCACCCCAGTTCAACACTCCCTTAGCACCAGACATGGAGGTTTGCAATAAAACCAAACTGAAGGTTTTTTTTAAACAGACTCAGAGGGGTAGCCATGTTAGTTTATAACTTTAAAAAAATGATTCAGAGGGGTAGCCGAGTTAGTCTGTTACAGGAGAAACTTAAAAAACAACAAATGGTCTGGTAGCACTTGAAGGACTAACAAAGCATGTAGATGGTATCATGGGCTTTTGTGGACACTGCCCATTTCTTCAGATGACTGTAGTGTCGGAAGTCCAGAACCAAGAATAAATAAGGGAAGGAGGGGGGGAGGAAGAAAAAAATTGCAGGAGGGCGGGGAGAGAGGACTTCCTTGATACTACAGTACAATTAAATGATGGACAAATTTCCACCACCCTATACTGGAAACCTACCGACCGCTACACTTACCTTCATGCCTCTAGCTTCCATCCCAGACACATTTCTCAATCCATTGTATACAGCCAAGCCCTAAGATACAACTGGATTTGCGCCAATCCTATGGACAAACACCTTCAGGATCTATATAGAGCATTCCTAAAACTGAAATACCCACCTGGAGAAGTGAAAAAACAGATTGACAGAGCCAAAAAAGTACCCAGATACGAACTACTTCAAGACAGACCCAAAAGAGAAAATAACAGAATCCCACTTGTTATTACCTACAGTCCACAACTCAAACCCCTCGAATACATTATCCACAATCTACCATCTATCTTGGGAAATGACCCCTTGCTCTGAGAGGCCTTGGGGGAAAGGCCTCGTCTTGCTTATAGACAATCCCCTAACCTGAAACAAATCCCTTCCAGTAACCACGCTACATAGCTACATCATAAGCATCCAGGAACACACCCCTGCAATCCACCCGGGTGCCAACTCTGCCCACACATCTATACAAATGATTTTATCACTGGACCCAACCGCATCAGCCACCAAATCAAAGGCTCATTTAACTGCACATCCAGCAATGTGATCTATGCCATCAAATGGCAGCAATGCCCCACTGCGATATATATTGGACAAACTGGACAGTCTCTACGGGAAAGAATTAGTGGACACAAATCAGATATCTGAAAAGGCAGCTGTGGCGGGGTCCCCTGCCCCGCCCTCTTCTCCACCTCCCGCAAGCAAGCCCTGAGGCCTACTTTGGCTGTAGTCCACAGGCCCAGAGGCCTAGTCCAAAGTTCAAGCAGGCCCGAGGCTTAGTCAGTGCCCCAAGGGGGTGGGGTAGGGGGGTCCAGGCCCTCCCTCTCCACCGGACCCCAACCCAGGGCCCTATTAGTGGTGGGTGCTTCCCACCACTGACTCGGCGGGGAGTTCTCCCCGAAACGCGCCGAGCCCACTAGGGGTTCCCTGCCCCTTGCCCTGGGTTGCTTCCTACCCCCGCCTGGTGGTTGACAGCAACCCCACCTGGCGAAGCTGGGCCGGCGTCGCCAGCAGCATCAGCAGGTCCCACGCCCGAGGCAGCACTGAAGGGGTTCTCCCCGGAGTCGGGGCGGGCAGCCCCCCGGAGTCGGCGTTGCGGGCGTGCTCGGCCCGGGGACGGCAGCAGCGACGACAGTGATCCCGACGGCCCCGGTTCCGGCTGTAGGTCCGCCTGTGGCTTAGCAGTCTGGGCTGGAGCTCCTTCCTCCCTGGAGGTCTGTCTCAACTGAGCACCCCGGCAGCCTTTTATATTGAGGCTGCGCTGCGAGCATGCCCAGCAGGGCCGTGGGGGCGGGACATATTCTACCCAATAGACGGGCTCCCCTCCCCCCTGTCCGGTGCGGGGCAGGCCAGCCTCGTCACAGCAACACACAAAACCCTGTCCGGGAACACTGTAACCTCCCTGGACACTCGTTAAGGGATCTGCAAGTCACTGTTTTGTTTCAGACCAATTCCACAAGCCAAATGCACAGGGAAGGATCGGAACTCCACTTCATTCTCAAGTTTAACTCTCATGCAAATGGTCTAAGTCCGGATATCGGATGGCTCTCACATTATCAACCAACCAAACAATGAAGGTGCCAAAGGTTCTTTAATGTCTGTGTAGAATCTGTTGTTAGTTCTCTTCCTTTCCTAGTGCAAACTAATGGTTCTTATCAGCCTCTTTTAACTATTTAGTCTTTAAGGCGCTAATAGACTATTTGTTGGTTTTTAAGTTTTTCCTGTTACAGAGGAGAGGCTGAGGGAGTTGGGTCTGTTTAGTCTGCAGAAGCGAAGAGTGAGGGGGGATTTGATAGAGGCCTTCAACTTCCTGAAGGGAGGTTCCAAAGAGGATGGAGAAAGGCTTTTTCTCAGTAGTGACAGATGGCAGAACAAGGAGCAGTGGTCTCAAGTTGTGGTGGGAGAGATCCAGGTTGGATATTAGGAAAAACTATTTCACTAGGAGGGTGGTGAAGCACTAGGATGAGTTCCCTAGGGAAGTAGTGGAGTCTCCATCCCTAGAGATTTTTAAGTCTTGGCTTGACCAAGCCCTGGCTGGGTTGATTTAGTTGGGATTGGTCCTGCCTAGGGCAGGGGGCTGGACTTGATGACCTTCTGAGGTCTCTTCCAGCTCTATGGTTCTATGATTCTATGCTGTCCCTTTGAAACTTATCTACCCAATGTTCTCTTCCTCCCTCACTCCAATTTTTTCCTTCTCTTCCCCTTCCCTTATTTATTCTTGGCTCTGCGCTTCCAACACTTCGGCCATCTGAAGAAGTGGGCTGTGCCCACGAAAGCTAATGATACCATCTACATGTTTTGTTAGTTTTTAAAGTTCTACTATACTATTTGTTGTTTTTAAAGTTGTTTTTTTTTAAATGAATAGTCCTATCTCCTGCGGCACTGTAGAGGCAAACAAAAATATATATCATATCATGAGCATTTGTGGGTAAAACCCACTTCCTCAGATGACCTTCTCATCTGAGGAAGTGGGTTTTTCCCATGAAAGTTTTATATATATATATATATATATAGATATAGATATAGATATAGATACACACAGAGGCCCATATGCAGGATTTTTGTAAATGTGAACTGCAAGCGTGTGAATGCACCACCCGCTCCATGATCCCCCAAGTAAGCAGGGAAATCAGCCCCAGCCTATCCCCTGGCTAGTCAGAGCATGGCGGGGAGGGGGAAGCTTGGGCAGCGTGACACTCCTGCCTTCAGCCAGCCGGCTGGAGCATGCTTACTTGGGGAACCATGGGGGTGCTTTTGCACCCTTTCCCTCCCCCCCCCCACATACGTACCTGATATATATATATATATATATATATATATATATATATATATATATATATATATATATATATATAGGGTGCTACAGGACTACTCATTAGTCTCTAAGAGTATGTCTGCACTGCCACCCTAGTTCGAACTAGGGTGGCTAATGTAGGCATTCGAATTTGCAAATGAAGCCTGGGATTTAAATATCCCGGGTTTTATTTGCATGTTCCCGGGCGCCGCCATTTTTAAATGCCCCATAGTTCGAACTCCCTGCCCATGCTACACGGACTAGTAGTTCGAATTAAAGCTCCTAATTCGAACTACCATTACTCCTCATTGCGGGCTTCATTTGCAAGTTCGAATGCCTACATGCAGACATACCCTAAGAATATGTCTAGACTACATGGCTCCATTGATGGAGCCATGTAGATGAGCTTACAAGACATAGGAAAATGAAGCGGTGATTTAAATAATCGCTGCTTCATTTACATCAGTATGGCCGCCACCCTATGCCAATCAGCTGTCAACTGAGGAGCATCCAGACTGCCCCACTGTGCCGCCAAACAGCTGAGCGGTACAGCGTGGTGGTCATTTTGATGTAAATGAAGTGGCGGGGATTATTTAAATCACCGCTTCATTTTCCTATGTCTAGTAAACTCATCCACATGGCTCCGTCGACGGAACCATGTAGTCTAGACACACCCTAAGGTGCTACAGGACTACTTGTTTTATTTAACAGAGCTTGAGACAAAGACTCAAAGAAAAGCAAGTGTTAGGGTTAGGAAACACAAGGTTACAGTCCCACTCTCTAGCCTGTTCTTCTTAACAAGTCCCTTTCCTGTCTACTAGGACAGTTCTCCCCCAACGGTTGGTTCTTACAGCACTTGAAACCTGGAATCCACTTTTCACGAATCCCTCCTTTCCAGCCTGAGTCTGGTCCAAACAGTAACCACAGGTTGTCTCCAAGGATGTTCACTGTTCTCATGTTCTTTGGGTCAGCTCTCCGCCTCCCTCTCCTTGGGTGATAGGTTTCACCCCTGACAGATTTGGAACAGTATATTCTGCTCTAAAAAAGTTCCCTGTACAAACATCTCACAATGCTTGTTCTTGGCTTTCTTTCGGCAGAGCCGCATATGGCCCACTGTGGTGAAATACTGAGCTGCTGGAATATACCTGCCTGGGCATGTCTGTGTTACGCAGACCCCTACGGCTTCTTCCAGCCAAGGGAAAACATGGTTAAACAACCTTCTGATCTCTGCCAAGCTGGCTCCATTAACTGGCTGGCTGCAGAAGCCATAGCTCTAGCACAAAACTATTTCTTGTTCTGATTATGAATTGTTTGTATTACAGTTGCACCTCGGAGCCCTAGTCATGTGGCAGGAGCCCATTGTGCAAGGTGCTGTACAAACACAGACGAAAGATTGTGCCTGCTCTGAGAAGCAGCCAAGCGTACGTAAGATTAGAGACAACAGATGAGGACAGACGGATGGGGAGTGCAAGGAAAGAAGGCAACAAGAGTGGGCTATGCAATGGTTAACATTTCAAAACATCTTTCTGTCATCCAAACCTCACCAGGCTAGAAAGGATCTGAGCGCTGGGATAACATTCTCAGATTGCTGCAGGGTCTGAGCCACTGGATCAAAGGATCTGAGCCACCGGATTGAATACCAACGTTGTAAATTTCATGAGAAATTCACTGCTTTTCACAGGAACTCCTGCTTTCCGGCCAACACCAGGCGGCAGAAGAGTTAAGTGAGACCAGCTGAAGGGTGGAGGGAGTTGATTCATGAAATTGTTCTAGTTGCTGCCCCCTTTGAATGAGCGGCTCTGTGTTGCCAGCCAACAGAGGTCCCTGCCATGCCATTGTTGAGCTGTTGGTCCACAGAAGTTTGTGGGTAGCAAATGATGAAAAACAACAAGAAGAACAACAAAAACCAGAGAACAGACCTGGGGCTACAGAAGGAAAGAATTCAACAGAGCGACAGTGAATTTTCTCCTAGCCTTAGCCCAGCCCACAGGCAAAATGCCAGATTGCCCTCCCGTGTCGGCTGTGAATGTATCTCATCCAGCCCAGGGCACCTCCCTGGAGAGGAGTGAGATATTCATTTTCCACGTCCACAGAGCGTTTGATTCTCCGATGAGGAGGGCAGCCAGTGCCCAGGGAGCTGGTCACGTTATAATGTGGACTCTTGCCACAAAGAACCAGACCACGCCAAACAAAACCTGAGCTAGTCAGGAATTGACCTACTAGCCAACAGGGTCTGTGTCCTCCAAGCACCCCACAAACATTCAGGTGCCTCACTTCCCTGCATGGCTCTGCCTTTTCCTCCTCTGCTCGGGGGTCAGGCCTGGGTCACAGCATGGCATGGGGCTCCGGCTGGTTCTGGCTCTCTGGGAGCTCTGTGCAAGGCGGACACATTCACTTCCTGCCTCACCATCTGGTTCTGAGGAAGAGGAAGAAAACTGCACCCACCACCTTCTGCAGGAAGAGCGCCACTCAGAAAGCAGGCCTGGAGAGTAGCCAGTGACCCGCCTGACCTGCAGCCTCAACATATTAGCTCAGCAAATGGGCAGGAACCCCAGGGGTGGGACCTTCCCCTTTCCCGGCCCAAAGCAGAAAGCTGATGTCTCAATGGCATCCTGCGCTCACTTATCCACCACAGATTAATCTGAGCCTTACTCAAGTCGGAAATTCTCAGCGTCGCGCTGGCACTGACGGGGGGCTGGGAATCGTGCACAGCCCGACAGGTGAACACAGACTGGTTCCTCGGCTCGGTTGCTCTGACCTCCAGGGAGCTCTGGAGCGTGAACGTCCCGTCCGGATTCTCCATCGGGCGGGAGGGTTTCCCTGGATCCATCTCATTTCCGTTCTCCAGCCAGCTGAGACTGGCCCCCCGCGGGTAGAACCCCTCCGCGCGGCAGGTGAATGTCACAGACTCGTTTGGCGCAACGGGACCCGTCGGGTCAGAGCCCACTCGCAGCCTGGGTGGAGCTGATAACAGAAACACTAAATGCCATCGCACTAAGCGTGTCAAGAAACTCTCCTCCTGACATCGTAACAGCATGTGACTCATTCCTAACCCCAGGATCCCTCCTGCCCCAGCCTGGGAGGGAGCCATCTCCATGCCTCTGATCTGCTGAGTTAGTTCCCTATTGGGAAGGGGTGTCTATGCAACTTGAAAGACACTTGGCCCTTCTCTAGCAGGCAAGGAAAGCAGGAGCCCCGCAAGCCTCCATGCCCTCCAGGAGGGAAGCTAGCTGGTGGATGTGTGGCATGCAGCTGGCCTTGGGAGCCGTATCCCCCCCCATCACGTCTGATCCAGAGGGGAGTTGCCAGTGGTTTGGCCAGGCAGATGGAACATTAGTTCCTGGTGAGTAATCTGACTTGGGACTGCCCTTTAGCTCAGACTGCCCTTTGCCAAACTTTCATCCTCTTGCGATGTACTGTACCCAAGATGTTACAAAAGTCAAAACAAACGAGTCCTTTGTTAACTCTTGTATGGACAGTGGGTTTGTCTACACTACAGAGTTGGGTTGGCATCAGGTATCTTGTGTTAGTGTCTCTTCACTAGAATGCTGCTTCCTTTGAAACAGCCTACGATGCACATTTCATCTCCGTGAAAGCCAAAGCACGTCTGTCAGGATTACTAGGGAGACGCAGAGCCCTTGTGTTCCCTTCCCCTCTCATTGCTCTGCCCCACTTTACCCTCCTTTGGGAGCGTCCGTTTTCTGGAGGTGGTTTCCTCTCTATCGCCCTTTATCATTTCTTGCACTGAAAACAGACATCTCATTCAAGAGACAGATCTGCTTCCTTGACCACTACGCTGGTGAGTAAAACTCAGCAGGTGCCGCCGGGGTCACGGTGTTTCTGCCACCAAACTCTGGCCTTGGGCTTTTTTTGATGGGAATTGTGGCTCCCAACCCACCTGCAATTCTCCTCCTCAGAATCCAACAACAGTTCTGGCCCCAGGAGCCCTGCTGTCGCACTTTTTCTGCAGCTCCCTCCAGACAGCAGAGTCTCCCTCCTTTCGATGGGCAGCCAGAGGGCAAGTCCTGGCAGAGAAAACCTTGGCAGTGGGATTCCAATAGAGCCACCCTCACATGCAGCCAGTGGGAGCGGCACCTGGCTGCAGAGCTGGCATGGATGGACACGATTTGCAAGCTAAGAGCCTTGGCTGCTGGGCTTCCAGCCATTAGAACAGCCACAGGGGTCAGACCAATGGTCTGTCCAACTCAGAAGCCTGGTCTTGCGACAGTGGCCGGTGCCAGGTGCTTCAGAGGGACTGAACAGAACAGCGCAGTTACTGAGCGATTCATCCCCTATTGTCCAGGCCCAGCTCCTGGCAGTCAGAGGCTGGGGACACCCAGTGCAGGGGGCTGTATCCCTGAGCTTTTTGGTTAGTAGCCATGGACCTGTCCTCCATGAACCCAATTCTTTCGTGAACCCAGTTGTAGCTTTGGCCTTCACAACATCTCCTGGCAATGAGTTCCACGGGCCTCAGTGTGGGGCCCAGTCCCAGTGCTGCTTCCCTGGGGGTAAAGGCCTTTTTCCCCTCTACCTATGCCTGAAGAATTGGAAGGAAATTCCCTGAGGCCCTTTCCACAGGAGTTTACAGCCAGGGGCTCTGAACTGGCCCACTGGGCCTATTTCAGGGCATCCCAGGGTGAGCAAGATGTGGGTGGGACTGTGTGTGGCCACAAGCAGGGGGTGTATTATTTACAGTGAAGATTGTACAACAGTTGCTTCACTGAACGCTCTTGGTTCTTTGCACCTACGTGGCTGCTGGGAGGGGGGAATATCTATTTCAGAAAACGGGCTGAATGCTTGAGCTAAACACCGTGTGTTTCTTCCCCACTTTTCCTTTAGCTCTAGGCTCCGGTTGTTTGCACAAACAGAGGAACTTGGTCTCTTTAAGAGGTTCTGGACTTTTGCTGCTTATCCCCATCTGGTCCCAGTTGGTCTGGGAGATCATAGCTGTGATTATAGTGGGGGAGGGGAGGCCACTGAGCCACCACATCCTTGCAGAAACCAAACCCAAACCCCAATCTTCTGCAGAGCTCAGTGAAAGGAAATACACCAAGGGAGGTTCAGTGAACTGGGGGTAGTGGCGCCAGTTTCTTTCTAATCTAAGGGCTTGTCTACATGGGCATGTTTTATCTCCCAAAACTGCCTTTTGGTGACAAAACCATGAGAGCGTTTATGCTACAATGTGACTTTTATCAGAAAAAAAACACCTACTTTGGCAAAAAAACCTTCCAGCTCTGTGAGAGACTTGTATCTTTTCCCCTCCATTTATTGTTCACAAAGAGCCAGAGTGGACTCTGCAGTTTGTCAAGAGAACTGTCTTCCACCAGTATCCCACAATGCCAGCCCTGATGACTCTGCTCAGTGTTTTGTGATCTCTGCTGCCCTGCAGGCATGCGCA
>JANRFK010002932.1:29640823-29656590 GCA_030068395.1 Apalone spinifera | reverse complement strand
ATTTCCACTGCAGGTCAGAGCCTGTTCTCCAGCCCGGCTCTCTGGATCGGGCTCTTCCTGGAGAAGATGCTGATTGGAGCCTTCCTCTCTTCCTCTTCCTGAGGCATAAGGAGTAACCAGGGAAATGCAGCTTCTCTGTGAGTTGCTCTAGGGCATTAAAAAGGAACCAGAGAGAACTGCACTTAATGCTGCAGCTGGGAGCAGACCAGGAAGGTTCAAACCTCACAGGGAGTCAGTGTTGCTGGAGGACTGCGGGGCTGCTCATAGGATACAGACCTGCCCTCCCAGTCCCATTGGGATCCCATTGCTCCCAGATCACTAGTAACCTGATGGGTTTTCAGGATCTTGGTCTAAATCCATGAAGTCAAATGACCCCAGAGGACCAGCCTGCTTGGCACTAGCTGCTGCTCTTAGCAGGCATCAGAGACCCCAAGGATTGGGTTCAAGTGGGAAATGAATCGCTCTGCCCATAGCGTGGGTGCTGCTGGCTTGGATGAGCTCTGTGAAGAGGTGGCAGGGGTGGAGTGGCCAGGCTTCCCCAGGCCCAGGGAATACAGTCCAGGGCCCCTGGTGAACACCGGAATCTCTGCCCCAATCAGCCAGGTGGGTCAGGGAAACCCTGCTGGGTCCAGGGATGCAAACAGGGAATCAATTCCACTTTCCTTTTTGTCAGGCGCATTGTCCCAGGCATATTGCTGGAAATCCTGCCGCAGGGCACTTACCCCAACCAGCCCCACTCCAGGCCACAGCCAGGCATTTTCAAGTCCCTCAGCCTGTGCCAGGTTTGCACAGAGGGTCCCAGTGACCCTTTCGTGGCTACAGACCGAGCTGCTTCGTTCCAGAGTCCTGTGACTACTGGGAACCAGCCGCCCCTGTACTGCTGCCCAGCTCCCCGTGTCTGTCCCCAAAGAGACAAACCTTCTGCTCATCCCACCTTGCTCAGCCTGATCCTCACCCCCCAGCTTGTGATGCTGTCCTTCAGGGGTGCTGATCTCTGCCCTGGAGGTACCCTCCCCGTTCTAGGCAGGGGGAATTCAGGTGCTGGCTGATCTGAGTCACTGGAAATGCAGGCAAGCCAGCACCCCAAGTAAATCTCCCCTCGGTTTAAGTGCCCAGCGGAGCATTCCTGCTCCCCAGGCCGTTCCCAGCTCAGGGCGTGGTGGGGTTGACAGAAAGCAAACTAGAGCAGTTTGCCCTGCAGACTACTCCTGGGCTGGGTTTCTGCCAAGAGCAGGGTCACTGACTGACTCTCCTCACTCACCTGGTGGATTCTTTCTTTTTTCAGCCCCTGGTATGTTCCCCAATGTTTTTGCACCCTCCCTGCCTGCCAACCGCTCTGTCTGCAGCCTGCCTCCTCCCTATCCCAGAGCCAGCTCGTGATCTGCAGTGATCCCTGTTGGCCGGGCAGCTGGAGTCCAGGTCCCTGCTGGGATGTAACTACCCCCCACTCATGCCTACGGATTGTGCAGCAGCTGAAAGGATTCCTCCCTGCTCCCTTCAGCCCAACCCTCTGCAGCGTTTGCATTGCCCTTCTCTTCGGAGCCAAGCCAGTACACGTGGAATATCTTACGGGGTGAAATGCAAATTGGTCATGTATATCAGTGTGTCTGTGGGACCTGGAGCTGGTCTCCTGAGCCCTGCAGGTTTGGCCAGAGGCTCAGACTCTCACTCCCTGGGCTGGTAGGAGCTGGGTGTTTTGTAGCTGTTACACTGTGACCTGACTGGAGAGAAAGTCTTGTGCTGTTGCTGCTGGCTCTGCCCTTTCCTATCTGTGGGGTGGCCTAGAGAAAGTCTCAGAGGGCAACACCAGGTCCCATAGGTGCCCATGCTGGTCTGTGTTTTGGCACCCTGGGGCGGTGGGAACACAGACCCTGTGCAGGGCTACGTGGTCTTTGCTGCTCCGTGGACTCTGCCTGCAGCCTCCTGCCTGTGCGCAGCGGTGAGGAAGCAGGAGATGTCTGTGTGATACTTTCTGTGTGAAAATAAACCGCCCTGGCAATGCTTCAACTCACCCAGCTCTGCAGAGCCTCTGGCTGATCTTGCCCCTGAACCACTGGCATGTCCCACCTCAAAGGCAACAGTGAATATTCCCTGCGTGTTTTCCTGCCATGTGAGCTGGGATCTTCTGACTGATTCGCACAGCTCAGATGGTCTTGGGCATTAGAAGGCCCTGGCAGAACAGGAGCGACACCCTTGCTACCTGGGTGCAGCTTGTCATTGCACCGTGAGGGAGCGACTCGTCTCTTGTTCTTACCATTCATTAGTGCTCGGCGATTTCGAAAGCCCCTGCGCTACGTGGGCTGCAGGTTTAGACTGCAGTTGGGAAACCTGTGGCTGCCTAGAAAAACTGGAGCCGTTGGTACCAGCCCCCAGGTCATGCATCTCTCCTCCCCTTCTCTACCGGAATCCAACAGCAATTCTGCCCCAGGAGCCCAGGTGTAGCACTTTTAATGCAGCTCCCTCCAGACAGCAGAGCCTCCCTCCTTTTGATGGGCAGCCAGAGGGCAGCTCCTGGGTGATGAAAAGGTATGCCAATGAAGAGGTAGTGTGGAAAGATCCATCATTTTAGAGATTGGAGAACTAACAGTGGAAGAGTGAGACAGTTTGTGAGGCTGTGTTGATTGGGAACATAAGCAGATGCCAGACGTGCCTATAGGCAGTTGTCATGGTCATGAGGGTTAGCCAGCAGCCTGGGAACTAAAGGGTTAACTATGTCCCTTACTTAACCAGGTAGATTCAGCCAATAGGAATGCAGGTAGGAATTTCAAACTGGGAAAAAGGAATTTTTGGGTTTTCCCTCTGTTGTTCTGGGAGTTTCGCTCCAGCTATTGAAGGGGACAGGATGTCTCCCTCTAAGAAAATACTATTCACAGTCTGTAAGTAGGGTGAAGTGTAGATAAATCTGTTAGTTTTATTGTTTTATGGTTTGGGAAATGGGATCTGATGTCTGTGCATTTAAAAATGGGTTTTGCTCTCCTTTGTAACTAAGTTCCTGGCCCATGGTAAATTTCTCCTCCATGAGTATATTATTTTGTTACTTTTCCATCTAGTCATTATGCTTGCAACAGGAATATTGTAGGGATAATAAACGTTCTTTCTCTTTCCTTTTTATTAACCTGGTATTGGTTAATGGTTGTGCTCTGGTTTGTACTGTAGGGAGACGCCCCATCACACTCTTGCAGTTGAAGGGATTTCTCTCCCATAGGAGGTTTTTGAGCCTCATCCTTTCTGGATCTGACAGTCATGTTCTGGCAGTGTGGGCATTTCTGCGCCACATGGCCTTCGTAGAGACACTTTATGCCAGAGGCATGCCCTTCAGATATGGGCATTGAGGCTCTGCAAGAGTTGATGGGACATCTGCCTTTAACCTTTAAGGGTTAAAACCCAGCCCGGGGAGAGGACTGGAAGGCTGAAGCTATGGAGCAAGGAGCTGCAGCAGAAAGCTGCAATTAGGGCCCATATGTGGGCTGTATAAATAAGGGCTCCAGGAGGGAGGAAGGGAGAGAGACTCTTACTCTGGCTGGGGAACAGGAGGGACCTGGCTGCCAGGGAAGCTGGAGGCTGCCTGACTTAGAGCAGGACTGGGGAAAGGCAGGCAGAGCTGGCCAGGCAAGCTCAGAGGCTGCAGGGCCCGAAGCAAGGCCACAGGATACTAGGGCTGCAGGGAGGCAGCCAGGATAGAGAAAAGCAGCAGGTCCACAACCCCTTGCCAATGATGAGTGGCCATGTCAGACTGTAGTTTGCCCCAAGTCAGGGGCTAGATGAAGACTGGCCATGGGTCACTGAGGCAAGGTGGACATAGGGGGATTGAGGGTCCCCAGAGAGGAAGGACTCCAGAGTGTGGGGGCACTATGGTTGGGCAGTACCCCAGCAGGAGGGAGCCACAGTCTGGAAGGGACATGGGCCTGACAGAGTGGTGGAGAATAACAGTAACAGTGGGTGAGACACCAGCCAGAAGGGGGCGTTCCAGCACCAAAAATGCTAATTCCCTAAGTTACCAGCAGGAGGCACTCTTGGTGGTAAGGCCCACCATGTTACAAAAAGTCACACTTTTTAAAGTCAGGAGAGCCTGGCATATTTAGAAGAAAACTTTAGGGCTCCAGAACTTGGTCAAAAAAGAAAGAGAAAAAAAACAGGGTGTGGCAGCGCGTCAGGGTTCCCCCGATCCTGCACCCCCCCGGCCATCCACAGCAAGACAAGGCTCCACCAGCCTGTAGAATAGAGAGGGTTTATTGCTTCTGCAAGGTACAGCACAGTCCGGGTTCTATGTGGGCATCGAAGTGAGGAGGCAGGCAGGCTCAGACCTCTTGGGGTAGGGATCCACAGGCCCCTGTACCCCCAGTACTCAGCTCAGTCTCTTCTCTTCATGTTTTCCCAGCAAAAACTGCCCCTTTTCTAAACTACAGCCTTCCTTTGTTCAGACCCCTTCCTCCTCAGGTAAGAACTGGGCAGTGCTTACAGACGCAGGGCAGTAGAGGTCACCCACAGCCCACAGCACAAGCATAGCAACCAGCGAGTGGACCGTACCCCCACTACATCACACAGGGCAAACGTGGTTTTTTAAAAACTAATTAGAACTGGTTAACATTAACTATAAACTGACTGAACTACTAACAATACTACAAACTAACAACTCAATTTAAAAAAAAATGTCAGTCAGAAAAATAGCACTGCTGAGAGACTCCATCTTCTGCTGAGGAGAGTAGAAAAGGAACGGAGGGGGACCCGCGCCCATGCATGCAGCCAACGGACGAAAAGAGTGCAAGACGTGACTGTGCATGCGCAACACAGGAAGGCATTGCTAGGTAAAAATCTCTAATCACCGGCACAAGGATGCACCGAGACCTGAGTGGAGCACCCACAGAGACACCACTCTTAGGAGAACTAGGTGTTTTTCCCGATAAGTCACATTGTAGCATAAATGCTCTCACGGTTTTGTCACCAAAAGGCAGTTTTTTGTGACAAAATGTGTCAGTGTAGACAAAGCCTTAGAAACTGGCTCCACTACCCCCACTTCATTGCACCTTCCTTGGTGCATTTCCTGTCACTGAGCTCTGCAGAAGATTGGGGTTTGGGTTTGGTTTGTGCAGGGAACATGTGCCTCAGTGATCCCTACTGCCATCGCTTGCTATGATCTCTCTGAGTCTAGAGCTAAAGAAAAAGGGGGGAGAAATGCACATTTCTGAAATAGATTCCCTCCCCACCCCTAGAAATGCTAGGTGCAAGGAACCAGGAGCATTCAGTGAAGCAGCTGTTGTTCAAATCCCACTATAAATAATACACCACCAGCTTCTGGCCACAAACAGTCCAACCCACGTCCTGACCACCCTGCTGGGCTGCCTGCCTGGGACACCCTGAAATAGGCCTAGTGGGTCAGATCAGAGCCTCTGGCTGTAAAATCCTGTGGAAAGGGCCCCAGGAAATTTCTTCCTAGTTCTTCTGTCATGGGCAGAGGAATGAAAGGCCTTTACTCCAGGGAAAAAGCACTGAGGCTGGGCCCCACCCTGAGAGCCTGTGGAACTCATTGCCAGGGGATGTTGTGAACCCAGTTGTAGCTTTGGCCTTCACGAAAGAATTGGGTTCATGGAGGACAGGTCCATCAATGGCTACTAGCCAAGAAGCTCAGGGATGCAGCCCCCTGCACTGGGTGTCCCCAGCCTCTGACTGCCAGGAGCTGAGACTGGACAATAGGAGATGAATCGCTCAGTAACTGCGTTGTTCTGTTCAGTCCCTCTGAAGCACCTGGCACCGGTCACTGTTGCAAGACTGGGCTCTGAGTTGGACAGACCATTGGTCTGACCTTTGTGGCTGTTCTAATGGCTAGAAGCGCAGCAGCCAAGGCTCTTAGCTTGCAAATCGTGTCCATCCATGCCAGCTCTGCAGACAGGTGCCGCTCCCACCGTCTGCCTGGGAGGGTGGCTCTATTGGAATCCCACTGCCAAGGTTTTCTCTGCCAGGACTTGTCCTCTGGCTGCCCATCGAAAGGAGGGAGCTGCAGAAAATGTGCTACACCAGAGGTGCGGGGGCCAGAACTGCTGTTGGATTTGGAGGAGAGATGCAGGTGAATCAGGAGCCACAATTCTTCCCAAAACCCCTCCCCAGCTCACATGGCAGGAACACACAGGGAATATTCACAGGCCAGCAGCTCAGGGGCAGATCAGCCAGAGGCTCTGCAAGGCAGGGGGAGTTGAAGCATTGCCAGGATGGTTTATTTTCACACAGAAGGTATCACACAGACATCTCCTGCCTCCTCACAGCTGAGCACAGGCAGGAGGCTGCAGCCAGAGTCCATGTAGCAGCAAAGGCACCACCCAGCCCTGCAGATGGTCTGTGTCACCACCGTCCCGGGGTGTCAAAGTACAGACCAGCATGGGCACCTATGGGACCCGGCCCTGCACTCTGGGACTCTTTCTAGGCCTCTCCAGAGTTGGGCAAGGGCAGAGCCAGCAGTAACAGAACAAGACTGTTTCTCTCCAGTGCCCAGCAGCTGGGAAACTTCATTTGGAGGAGGGGAACTTATCAGGACTCAGACAAGGACTAACACCTTCCAACCCCATGCACCCCTCCCCCCACTTGGCTACCAGCTTCTCCCACCCCCGCACTATCCCACTTAAGGGAAGGGTCTCTAAGGTCTAAGGCCTGAGAATGAGAGATGGGCACCGGGCAGTGACTGGACCCAAATCTGGATTTCAGTGCCTCACCTCCCCCCCCACCACCAAACATCCAGCCCAAAAGGATCCCAGAGGGCAACGGATCAATCTCAGTCCTGTCCATTTCTGCCCTACGCAGTTGCATATCCCCCATCTCAACTCTCTCCCGAGCAGATCCCCCAGTGGTCAGCCCCGGCTGGGCTCCTACCTCGCAGGACGTGGCGGAGGTTGTATGTCCCATGCAGGGGAGCCCCTAAGGCGCTGTGATCTATCTGACAGGTGAGCTGGGAGCGGGCATCTCCTGCGCTCAGGCTCAGCCCCACGGTGCTGGACACGCTGTAGGAGATGCTCTCAAGTTCAGGGAGAACCCGGGGCTGGGGGGCCGGCAGTGGGGCCCCATTTTTGAGCCAGGTCACAGCGATGACTTGGGGGGAGAATCCTCCAGATGTGCAGGTAAAAGTCACTGGGGCGCCTAGCTCTGCCCTGCTGGGGGGGGGGGGGGGGGGGGGGGGGGGGGGCGGACACAGACGGGGCCGACGGCCTGGCTGCAGGGAGAAGTGTTTATTAGCCAGGCAGAGAAGTGGGTTGTGCCCACAAAATCTCAGTTGATATCATCTACATGTTTTGTTTAAGGTGCTGCCATACTAGTCGTTTAAGTTTTTCCCTCTGTGACTGACAGCCCAGCCCAGCCCCCTCCTCCTGGGGCCTACTCCCTACAGCGGGGCCAGGCTAGGAGAGTCCTTGCTGGGTCACAGCAAAGGCAGAAGAACACCCCAGGCACTGCTTGGATGCAGGAGAACCCAGGGGCCACAGCTAGAGAGCTGGAGGGGGAGGCGAGAAGGCTCAGGATGGTGCTTGGCCTCAGCTCAGTCCTGCCAAGCAGTCACTGACTTTGTGCAGCTGCCCTAGCCCGCCTGGCCCTCGTTCCCGTCTCCCATGGGGGTTGCCCAGGGCACTCGGCAGGGAGGGTAAAACCTTGCGGTGCTGGAAACGGTTCCTCTAGTAGGGGAGCATAAGGAGTCTCAACCTGCCAGCAGCTATGGCAGCTCCTTAAGGAGGGGATGAGTGAGCAGGGACAGATTAACTCTTCTCACGGCCTGGGGCTATTGGATTTTTTGGGCCCTCCTAGGTGCTGGGTTGGGGCCAAAATTGAGGGGATCAGTGCATGGGCCAGGGCTGTGGGTTGAAGCAGGCTGTTGGGGGCAGAGGGAGGAGGGCTCTGAGTAGAAATGCTGGCTCTGGGGTTTGGAGTGTGGGGGTGAGCTTAGGACAGGAGTTTGGGGTGGGAGTGTGGGATCTAGACACGAGTTAGGGTGTGTGTGTGTGGGGGGGGGGGGAATCAGGGCCTGGGGAAGGACTTAGGGCAGGGGTGGGTAAGAGGTTGCCAGCAGGCCGAATCCAGCCACCAAGCCACAGCATGAGATCTGTGGCTGCCTTGCTGGGATCCTTAAGCACAGCGGCATCCGCTTTAAATGAGGCTGGTCTATTCTGGGAGCGAGGAAGGAGACTTTGTGCTCTCTCCTGCCGCTCAGCAAAATCTCTCAGTTCCCATTGGCCAGTTTCCAACCAATAACAGCTAAGAGATTTTGCTGACCACAGGGGCAGCCAATGAAGACTCCTCCCTCTCTCCCTTCACCATGCCAGGAGCAGAGCCACATGGAGCAGCTTGGTACTGCAGCCTTCAGGTAAGCACCTCCTAGTCAGAGCCTGCCTCTGGCACCCCCGCAACTACCTGCCCCAGGTCACAACCCAAACTCTCTATCTCCCTTTCCCCCTAGACCCAGCACCCTCTCCTACACTCTTCCCCAAGGCCAGAATCCTCTCTTGCACCCATACCCCCTCCCTGACCCTGCACCCCATTCTCTTTCCCCAAGTCATCACTCAAACCCTCTGCAGCCCCTTCACCCAGATCACAACTCCCTTCCAGACCTTGTACCCCCTCCTAGAGCCCCTCCCTCAGGCTGGGATCCTCTCCTGCTCCCATACTCCCTCATAGACTCTACACCCCCAAGCCTCTGCTCCCGTATCACAACACCCTCCTTCACCCAAACTCGTTCTCAGACTCCACACTCTCTCCTGCACCCCAGTCTCCAACCCCAATCTCCCTTCTGCACCCAACCTCTGTCCCAGACCCCAAGCCCCCTCTGAATAAACATGGCCCTTGAGCATTTGCCAAAATCTTGCAGTGCCCCCCCCATTAAAAATTATTGCCCACTCCTGAGTTAGGGTACGGGAGGGGAATCGACTGGAGCATGCATTGGGGTACAGGATCCTTACCTGGAGTAGCTCCCATTTTGTGTGTGGTGGGGGGAACAGGTGGCCCCATGTGGCCCATGGCATCCTGCAGACACCACTATCTGTAGCTCCCACGGGCTGTGATTTCCAGCCAATGGGAGCTGCGGGGTTGGAGACTCCAGGTGAGGGCAGTGCAGGGTCAGAATTTTGCAGTGCTTGTGGCGATGCAGCTACAGCACAGGATGTGGGGAGGAAAGGCAACACACGTAGCTGTCTCCCCCTTTCCCCGCACCAGAAACGGCAGGCTCAGAACACAGAGATTTAGTGGCTGCAGCCCAGAGCTCAGACTAAGGGGCATCCGCAAGCATAGGTCCCTAGATTAAAGTCCTAAATCTCCTTTCTTAATCTGGTACTGCAAGTGAAAAGTATCTACATGACACCTGGGAACCCATGCACCCATCCTACCACCCCCACTACACACTCTGGTGCATCTGGCGGTTCATTTCAGTTTGGGGGTAGCAATTCCTGTGACTAGAACAGAAATGCCCCCACCCAAGAGCCACAGTCAGCCCTTCCATCTCGGGTGGGTGTCCTCAGATCCCACTTTGCTTCAGCCTCAGTGGGAAGCCCAGATCCCAGGTTACTGTCTGGGCTGAGCCGGGTTTGTTCCCCTCCCTGGTACCGGCCCCGGGGGGAGGGGCGTGTGGCCGGGCTGGGAGGTCGCACTCACCGCTCACAGACACGGCCGTGCCAGCGCCGGATCTGATCTCCTCATCGGCTCCCAGCCCCCTCTTGAACTTCACACAGCGATAGGTCCCGGCATCCTCGGGGCGGGTGTCACTGATGCGGATGGTGAAGTCGGTGTCTGAGCCAGCCACAGCCCTCGTCACCCGGGGCAATGATCCTTTATCTTCATAAACCAGCTGGCGGGTGGGGCCCGAGCCCTTGAACCACTTTGTGGGTCCTGCCGGAGCGTTCCCAGTCACAGAGCAGCGCAGGGTGAGAGTCTCTCCCGCTGACACCGACACGGCGCCCTGGGGCTGCAGCAGCTGGAACTCCTGGGCCCTGGCCCCTGGAAGGCGAAAACAGGCCGGGCTGGGGGAGGCTGTTTGACAAGCCCCATTCGACTGTAGCAGTTGGGGGCTGAGTCCCACACCAGGGCACTGCTCTTTGGATCCTGCTCCCAGCGCTGCCCAGAGGGGCTTTCGCTGCCTGGGGAGTAACTTTGTGTCCTTCCACAGCACCTCCTGCAGGCTGCCCCAGAGCCACCTTTCCACAGCTCAGCCCCAGCTCCTGGGAGCAGCAGGGACCCAGCAGATGTTGTGATGCATGTGAGCAGAAGGAAAGACAGAGACAGAACCTCCTGGCACTGGCAGGGATAGTTATACTCACCAGTAATCACAGTGGGTAGAAAGTGCCCCACCCCAGGGAGCATCTGCCTACCAGGTCACATGGACCCTGATGCACAGGGCTGACCCTGGTGAGCAGCCACAGGTCACCCCTTCTCCTTTCCCTGAGCCCTCCACCTCATCTCCTGATGCTGCCCACAACTACCAATCTCCAGCTCCAATTCCTGCACCCCTAATGCTGCCAGTTCCTGCCCTGTAGAACATGGCAGGCAAGTCTTCTAGAAAAGAAATACATACAAGCAAACTGCAAGTCTGCTGATTCCAGCACCTGGACTCTAAGGGTACATCTACACTAGCCCCCTAGATCGAATTAGGTGGTAAACCTCATTCCACGAGGAATACCACCTAATTTGATTTAGGGCTTTATTCTGGAATCCCGTTTCACTGCCGTGTGTGG
Organism: Apalone spinifera; assembly: GCA_030068395.1. NCBI lineage: Eukaryota > Metazoa > Chordata > Testudines > Trionychidae > Apalone > Apalone spinifera. The sequence goes on along the minus strand of JANRFK010002932.1, from coordinate 29,645,899 downwards.
ACGCGGGCAGTTACTTCGGGCTAGTCAATTTCTAAAATGGTGACCGGCCAGGAACATGCAAATCAAGCGTGGGATATTTAAATCCCGGGCTTGATTTGCAATTCTGATCGCCCTCATTAGCCTCCCTAGATCAATCTAGGGGGCTAGTGTAGACATACCCTAAGAAACATCCCGAATTATGTGAGACTCACAATAAAATCATAATTGTTGGCAAACCAGAGATACCTTGTGCCTTTTACAGCTCTATCCTGATAGGCCAGGTGCCCCAGGTACCTATTAGCGCTCCTTCTGGAGTAAGCGCAGCACTGGGCAAAGGGTGGAAAAGTGAATTTAGAACCTTTCTGAATTTAGATCCCCACATCAGAAGGGGCCTGCCCGGCAGCTGTGGGGTAAGGGTGCTGTACTGCCCTGGCTTAGGGCACTAGCAGGGGGCAGAGTAAGAGCAAAGGGCAGTGGCTCAGGGTGCAATGCAGATAACATCTGGAGCGCCCAGGGGTAAGCGCTAGGACGGGGGCTCTGCGAGCTCTTCTTGCAAAGTGCAAACAGCCTTGTCCACACTCATCTCGGCGCTGCAGGAATGTGGCCGGCTGAACAAAGTCACGGTGCACCACAACCAAATTACACATTGAGAACAGCTTATGAATTGTGAATCTGCATGTGCTAGCCCCTGGGAATCTCAGCCACAGCTTGGGACACCAGTGCGGCAGGCACTGCACAGATACGGAGCAGAACAACGTATTCTGCACCCAAGCGCTGACAGGCGAGGGATCTGTCTGCATGGGACTGGAGGATAGAATTCCCAGGCTCTGGAGATAGATCCCCACTCGCTTTCATTGAGCTTGTGCACTGAGAGCAGCAGAGTAGCCATGGCTACCCCCACAGCACCTCAGGCTGGCTGCCCAAGCCCATACCCGGGCTGCCACTGTGAGCAATCTCTATATGGAAACCCGAAGGGACAGTTTGGAAATTCTGTGTAGCTGGGTTATGAGCCAGTTTTAACTTTCTAAGAGGAAAACAAGCTGCATGTGCACAGTGGCAGCCAAAGGAAGGCACTGCACTGTGCACCATCAGCCATGAAAGGAAGAGGAAATAAGACTCAGTTAAGAAGAAAAAGCAACAAGCCCGGTGGCACCTTAGAGATGAACAATTTTATTAGGGCTGAAGCTTTGGAGAGTTGCAACTCACTTTGTAAGATGCACAAAGGGAAAGAAAGAGAAACGGATGGTCGGGGTACAGAGATGGGAGTGCTAAATCAGAGATAATGCAGTCAGGGTGGGTAGAGATAAGACAGTGGGAATACTGATCACACAATAACATAGGGAGTGCTATTACACCACCATGGAAAAGGAGAACTAGAAAAGATCGCTAGACCAGTAACAAACATGAGACTATATGGTTTGTGCCCCTGTGCATATTATATAGGTAGGTTGGTACCATCTATGCCTGTAATTTTCTACCCCTTTTCATTGGTGAGCCCCTAAAAAATTGTGCATGGAGGGGTGGATACCTGTGGGAGTTTGAGACAGTCTGTGAACCCCTGGAGGCCAGAGACTACAGGTGAGAAACCACTGTCCTGTGGTGCTGGCAGCCTTACACAGCCCCCTGAGACATTGTTTGCAGTCCCATATGGGGCCACAGGCTGAAGACTACTGCTCCATACTCACCAGGGGTTGCCAGGAGAAGACTCAGCACCAGGCATGGAATAGACAATCCAGAGACCGGGTTGAGGTAGCCATTGTGATGACAGCAGGGACTCTCTCAGCATCGCTGCCTTTGCTAGCTCTCCTTTGTCTGCAGAGCTACAGGGAAGCTCAGGGCTCCAGCTCAGCTCACACCTTACAACGGAAAGAAGCAGAGGGTGTTAGGTGGCGCCAACTTCCAGGTTTGGTCAGAGAACTATTAATGTTCTTTGCTGCCTTCTCACAGCAAAGTGGCTGCTGTTCCACATACGTTCACAAAGCTTCACTTTCTCCAGTCACCAGAGCTCTCGTGACATGAGCCCTCGCCCAGACCCAACTCTGATCCATCAAATGGATCTTTCCAGTCTGGCTCAGACATGAAACTGAAACTATAAGGGCCAATTCGGGGCCAGAGATTCCAGCCTGGCATTCCCATTCTCAAGAGGGATAAAATGAAATACAGGCCTGGGGTTTAAAGTCGATGTTTTGGCCCATCTCTAGTGGTCACCACGTGTGACTGATACGTGAGGTTTGAAATCCTACCTGATTTGTGCCCAGCCAACTCTGCCCTAGGTTACCACCCAAATCCTCTGTACACCACCCCAGATCATAATTTCCTCCTAGACCCTGCATTCCCTGCTACACCCCTCCCTCAGGCCAAAATTCACTCCTGCACCTCTACTCCCTCCTGAACCCTGCACCCCAATCCCCTGCCCAAAGTCACAACTCCTTACACACCTAAATTCCCTCTTGGACCACACCTCCTCCCTGACCTGGCACAACCTGATCTGGCACAACCATCCCTGACCTGGCTTTAAGTTAGGAGAAGAGGAAGCTTCCTACCAAATTTGGTGGCCCTAGCTTTTGTCATTTGGACAGGTTCTTGAACAAATGGACAGACAGACACACTTTAGACCGATTAGCTAGACAGACAGACTCAAAATTCTATTTAATTTCATTATCAAAAATTTAATTTTCTTTCATTTATATAGGAATTAGATACAGTACTCCTGTCAGTTAATTGCTAAGTTATTTGGAGAGAGAGAGAGAGAGAGATGGATGGGGTTGCAATTTGCTGCTTGGCTTGCACTGAGCATGCTCAGTAACACTTTTGAAGCCACAGTCCTCAGTCTGCCCCCTATGGTCCCTCCTTCCTAGCATGCACAGGTCGGAAATGGTGCCCTTGATGGGCAGCTCCCCAGCTCCAGCTGACAGGCAGAGCTCTGCAGCAAAGTGCTGCACACAGAGACGCTCACCAGCCAGGAAGCCCCCATCAGAGGGGACAAGAACTGAGGACGGGGGATAGAATAAGAGCCAAGGTTCAGTTCCCAGCATGGAAAGAGTTAACGGCGGGGTGCTTAGGGTGGCTGTAGATTTATGAATATGCCACAGTAGCAGTTGTACAGCCAGGGGGCAGCATAACATTCTTCTGATCAAACAAAAAAAGCAGTCATGTAGCATTTTAAAGACCCATCCGCCCCACAAAAGCTCATTGCCTAATAAACCATCTTGTTAGTCTTTAAAATGCTACATGACTGCTTTTTTTGTTTCATGTCGATCAGACTAACACGGCTACCTCTCTCTGTTACTATTCTGCTGATCACTCAGCACTAGGGGGCAGTGTGGGGGATGCCAAGCAAAGCAGCTGATGGTCAGGACACAGACCAAGGTGGCACCGTGGGCAGCTCAGCGAGGATGTTTCTCAGTACTCATGGGTTGCAAAAAGAAAGGGATGCAACAGGAGAGTCTGTGAAAATGGGGCTGGACAATAAGGGCTCAGCCCTGGCCCTGGGTACGGGCAGGCAGCCGCCCAGAGCCCCTTGCCCTGTGATGGGATGTTGGGCAGGGACAGGTTGGCTTGCTCTGAACCAGGTGTGAGACGAGGTCCTTCCTCAGAGATGGTACAATGTGGTGCTGTAATTGGAGAGTGTGTTTCCCACTAAACACAGACCTTGTGCTGAAAGAGGAAAGGTCCATAGGATCAACCAACAGGATCACAGGCATCAGGGAAGAGGGTGGGAAGGTCTTTGTATAGCAGGGCAGACACAGAACAGGACTATCATTAACGTGGATAGGAGAAGAGTAACAGAGATGAGAGGTGACTCCAGTAATGAAGGCAAGTGGCAGGGTGTTGCTATTTGCCCTTTCCCTTAACAGGAGCTGTGATGGGCACCCGATATATTACCAGGTGTGTTGTAAGCAAGACATGAGAAGTAATTCTTGTGCTCTACTCTGCACTGATTGGGCCTCAACTAGAGTATTGTGTCCAGTTGTAGGCACTGCATTTCAGGAAACACGTGGACAACCTGGAAAAAGCCTAGAGAATAGCAACACAAATTATTAAAGGCCCAGAAAACATGACTTATGAGGGAAGACTGAAAAAAACTGGGTTTGTTTAGTCTGGAAAAGAGAAGTCTGAGGGGGGATATGAGAGCAGCTTTCAAATATCTTACAGAGTGTTACAAGGAAGAAGGAGGAAAATTGTTTTTGTTGGCCTCTGAGGACAGGACAAGAAGCAATAGGCTTAAATTGCAGCAAGGGAGGTTTAGGTTGGCTGTTTGCAAACACTTCCTGTCATGGTGGTTAAACACTGGAAAAAATTACATAGGGAGGTTGTTGGAATCTCCATCATTGAAGATATTTAGGAGCAGGTCACACAACCAACTGTCAAGGATAGACTAGATGGCGCTTGGTCCTGCTGTGAGGGCAAAGGCATGGAATTGATGACCTCTTGAGGTCCCTTCCCATTCTATAGCTCTATGGAATGTGAAAGCAACATGATTTATAGGAATAAAAGGAAATATTTTAACCCACATCTAACTAACCTGTGGAATTCATTGCTGCAGAATATTGTAGACTCTAATTGCTCACTAAGGTTTCTACAAAAGATCAGACATCTATACAAATAAGAACAGCCTGGACAGTGACAGCAGCTGGGACAAAGTTACACTGTTACTTGTTCTTACACTCCAGAGCAGTGTTTTCTACCTTTTTTTTTATAAAGTACCCCTTTTAAAAAGAAATTGTAAGTACCCCTTTTCAAAAAAATTTTTGTAAGTTCCCTCAGTACCTACAATTTTCAGAGACACAATTTTTTTTCTACTATTGCAACACATTTGTTTAAACAACTTAATCATAGCCAAGCGGGCGATTAAATTTTTGGATGTAAAAAGTACAAAAATAATGAAGCACTGTAAAACTGAAAACAAAAATTCAGTTTCCTGTAAATTTCAGTTGTGTTGCTGCACCCCCCAGACTTCTTTCAAGTACCCATAAGGGTACTTCAGCATAAGCTGATCCCAAGCTGGGGTCAGGAAGGTTTTCTCTTGTGACAAAACACACATGTGGCTGTGTCTAGACTGGCAAGTTTTTCCGGAAAATCAGCCGCTTTTCCGGA
>JANRFK010002932.1:29540350-29553335 GCA_030068395.1 Apalone spinifera | reverse complement strand
CCCCCCCACCTCTCCCCCTGCCTTACGCTACCGACTGTATCCGGACGAGGGGCAGGAATAGCCAATATCTGCCTGTTGTGTGGTTCTTGCCATGGGCTCCCTGGGAGGCAGCTGGCTCTGGCAGGAGTCTGGGACAGAGCAAGGCAGACCCAGGGGCAGACCCAGGCTGGCCCCTCGTTGCGGGGACTCCTGCGCAGGGCCCTATCCCTGCGCGGCGCGTCCCTCAACGTGCTGACGCATCTTTGCATGAGCCCTGGGAACTTCTGCTTTCTGGTTTCTCTATCTGATCATGTTTCCCATGAGAGGAGCAAGAACCTCTCGTTACAGCCCCCAAAACTGCTGCAGTTCCGGACCCAGGACTCAACTCCTCCGTGACCCTCTCGGGGGAGACGGGGCTGAGCTGCGAGGGACTTTCCTCCCTCCTCTCTCCTGCGTCAGAAGCAGGGGCAAGGACAGCACTGAGGTTACCTTCAGAAACCACATGAAACTCGCCAGGCCCAGCTGTGCTCTGCCCTGCCTCAGGCCCCCGGAATGAGCGAAACCTCAGCGTGTGAAACCACACGAACCAGAACCCAAAATAAACTCCCTTTTCCCCTGCCAGCAGGGCCCAGCGCCACCGGCCGGCCCTCAGCAGCGGGTGCCAGAGCCTGCCAGGGAGACCCGCTCGGGCAGCCCTAGCTCTGCGCCAGGCCCCTGTGAGTCAGAGACGGGCGCGGACGCTCACAAGCAGCAGGTGCTATGGAGCCAGGCTGCCGCTTCTTCTGCCTCCACATTCACAGCCACGTCTGGGGCTCAGGGCCTCAACGGGTGCAGTCGTCCCCTTCCTGCGCATGGAGACTGGCCCACGATCCCTCCCATGCTCATGTGGCCGCCTCCTCCCCGCCCAATCCTCCTTACCCATCCCCTCTTACCCGTCCCCTCATACTCACCCGTCCCTCCCCGCCCATCCCCTCATAACCGCCCGTCCCTCCCCGCAGAGCCTCCTGCAATGAGGTTTAACAGGGAGTTCTAAATAGGGCTTTATTTCGAACGCCCGTTTCCTTGCCGTGTGTAGACGCGGGCAGTTATTCCGGGCTTGTCAATTTAAAAAAAAAAATGGCACCCAGCCGGGAAGATGCAAATCAAGCGGGGGATATTTAAATCCCAGGCTTGATTTGCAATTTCGAATGCCTCCATTTGCAGCCCTAGTTCGAATGAGGCTGCAAGTGCAGACATACCCTGAGACTTGAGCAGGATAGAAAGAGGCCCTGCCTCTGAAATGACAGGCTGCTTGTGCCAGGCCAAGCTATGCCTGTCCCCTGGGTCCCAGGCCTGCATCTGCAGGTTTGGAGCCTGAAACGCCGGCTGCACCCATTCCATGCAGGCCCAATCTCCCCACCCGATAGGAACAAGGATGGCAGAACGAGGAGCAATGGGCTCAAGTTGCAGAGGGGGAGGTCTAGGTTGGATATTAGGAAAAGCTATTTCCCTAGGAAGGTGGGGAAGCACCGGCAGGGGTTCCCTAGGGAGGGGGTGGGATCTCCATCCCTAGAGGTTTTTAAGTCTGGATACGGCCCACTAAGCAGGTGGATCCGGCCCTGCCGCTCCCCCACCCCCAGGCCAATCAGGACTCGGGGGTGGGGGAGCGCGTGACGTGTCCTCCCGCCCTGCGTGGCACTTCAAAGTGCCGCGTGCTCCTCACAGGGCGGGGGTAGTGCAGGAGGAGGCTTCACGAGCCACCCCAACCTCCAGACCAATCGGGGTCTGGGGACGGGGGAGTGTGTGAAGTCTCTTCCCCACCCTGTAAGGGGCATGGGTGCCTAGTGGGAAGGGGGGGCAAAGGGGCTCCCCCTCTCTCAGACCAGTCATGGTCTGGGGATGGGGAAGCCCAGAAGCATTCTGGCCCTGCCCCTTCCGGATTAGGCCCTGCCCCTTCCGGGGCCGCCTAAATTTTTGAAGTGGCCCCCGGCCAAATATTATTGCCCACCCCTGCCCTCCATGCTGCCTGTGAACCATCTCTCCGGCGCCGGCTGGCTGGCACATGGGCTTGTGGAGTGGTGAGCGTATTTCGGGGTGTCCTGTCTCTTTCCACGGCTTGGGTGTCGGCACAACGGCATCCCTGTCACATGTCACAGGAGGGAGGCATGTCCCACGGTGCCCTGCCACACAGACTGGCCATTGGCTCTTTCTGGTTCCCTCGCTGGCAGCAAAGCCGTGCCGCTGTTCTCTGGGTACCGGAATCCATCGCAATGTGGCCCTCCCGGTGGCTACTCAAGCTGGGCATATGGAGCCTCCTTAAAACTCTGCTCAGCTTGGCCGCATGCCTCAGGGAGCTGGCAGCCGCCTCTCGCAGGCAGTCACCGCTCCCCTTGCATGGGATGTGCAAAAGAAAGGAAGAAATATTTAGCGAACTCGGGAATGAAGCCGCAGACACTGCTGGAAGACGCCAAGAGCAGGGCCCAAAGCCACGTCTGAGCATGCCCGGGAGAAGCAAATCTGCTTTGGGGAGGCTCCGAGTGCTGGCGGATGCACTTGGCACGAGCAGCAGGCAGTGGGCAAATGCAAAATGCCTCCCGGAGGCCGTGCGGACGCGGCGTTCCAAAGGAGTATCCCAGCGCGCTCAGGAGAGGGGAGAAAGAATCTAGCAGGGGACCTGCAACGGGGGAGCCTGGGAGCTTTTGCGTCTAAGATTCATGCCCCTGACAACCAGTGACCCGAAACCAGCCCTGTCCAGGAGCCCACAGGCCTTTGAGGGCTTATCCCCCGTCCAGTGCCTAGGTGAGGAGTGTCCACGCCCCAGGCGGCCAGGATGTGAGTGGCTCCCTGGCTCAGTAACCCCTGGATGATGCTCCTGGGGCAGGAACCTTCTTTTTTTCTCTGTGTTTGTACAGCGCCTAGCGCAGCGGGGCCCTGGCTCAAGTGTGGCGTCCCTTGGCACAAGGGTAATACAAATAAATAATAGCGATGATGCACAACACAAGTGAGCTGGCTTCTCCCCCCAGCACAATGCCTCTAACTCAGGCCTGGAGCACCGAGGGGAGATTTGCCCAGTCGGTGTCTTGGCTTTACCTTCACCGGGGATAAACAGCAAACTTCAGCCTCAACCCAGCTCCTTCCAGAATCACTGCTCCCCACCCCCCCTTGCTCAGACTGCTCTCCCGTGCATACATTACAGCCCAATCTTACCTGGGGGGAGGCATATAGGGGGGAAATAAACAACTTGCTCTTTTAAAATAATTGCTTCTGACAGATCCATTTCTACCACGAGGTTCGAGCTTAATTTTATAACGGTATCGGTAACTATAGCAACGTGTAAAAATAACGTACCCCAGAGCACAGCCAAGTCTCGGTAAACAGTTCTCTCGTTTTCGTGAGCAAAAAAGTGAGAAGCCTGGATGAGTCTGGCCCGCCCACTCTGGCAGCGAAACACACGAGAAAAAAAAGTAATAATAATAATAACCACCTTCTTGCAGGGCTAAGGTGAGCCCCACAGAACATGGCATCCCACGGCTGTTCCGCGCCCGGCGCTTTGCATCCCGGCAGTCACGGCGCGCGTGTGCGCATCTTCCTTCTGGTCCTCCCGCGCACCATGGCAGGATCTGCTCCTCCCACAGGGCAGAGAGAAATCGGGCCCTGCGCCGACCAGGTTAGGGATGAGAGGCTGGGCCGGAGGGGTGCTTAGCGTGCGGTGACTGTAATCCAACGCCGTGAAAACGGCATTGTGGAATTCCCACGGTGGGCCCATCTTGCTGCTGACAGACTGGCTGGGCTGAGTTTACAAGGGGGCTGGTGCTCTCTGCCAGCCAAGCTGGCTTCTTTTCTCCTTTTTGGAAACTGTCAGCGGTTAGTAACGGTTCTGGGTTCTGCGGGTCAAAGTATACGCCAGGCTACCCCCGTGCGACATTAGTGACTTTGACTGGGAGTGGAATGAGGAGTAACGGTAGTTTGAATTAGGATCTTTAATTCGAACGACCTAGTCCGTGCCGCGTGTAGCCGCGGGCACGGAGTTCGGACTAAGGGGGATTTAAAAATGGCGGCGCCTGGGAACATGCAAATGAAGCCCGAGATATTTAAATCCCAGGCTTCATTTGCAACTCCGCTTGCCCTCATTACCCTACCTAGCTCGAACTAACGAGCTAGTGTAAACGTAGCCTCTCTCTCAGCCGGGCTAACTGGAGTAAGTCACAAAGGACATTGGGTTTTGTCACGGCAGCTAGGAGATCAGATTTGAGATCCACCCAGAGAGCAGACATAAGGAGTAGGAAGCTGACCGAAGGGAAGAGGAAAGATGGCAGAACAGACCCAGAGACGCAGTTAGCCCAATGACAAGGGCAGGTCCCGACCAGAACAGGGAGAACAGACTGTTCTACATGGAAATTCCATCTCCAGCCCACAAGATCCGTGGGGAAACCCTCGTCCGGAGTAAAGTGTAACTGACCGACGCAAGGCTCCTCTCAAGGAGTGGAGATTTTAATGTAAGGGTTTAAAAACAGCTTCTTAGCTCACGTGGCCAGAGCATGCTCTGTGTCCTGTGACAACCTTCAGGGCAGATTGAGAAAAAAGCTGATGGGGCAGACCCTGTCAGTCCAAAGGGGAAACCTTCTGCTGAGATATAGGGGTTTCCTTCTGACCAGAATAGCTCTGCATGAGCACATGGGTGCAGGAGGAAGTGACTATGTAAAGTAGTAGAGTTCTTGAACGCCTTGTTAGTTCATTGCCTGACGACATGCTCCAGAGCACAGGAATTGCCATACTGGGCTAGAGCCCTGGCTCTTCTAGTCCGTTTTTCCTATAAGCCGAGTGCTCGGGAAGCTGCTCAGGAGAAAGTGCAATGCTGCCCAGCTGGTTGGCAGAGTGCCCACACCCTCCCATACCCGACAGCATGGGTTTCTATGGGTGGTGCACATCTGTGCATGCCTCAGTGCATACAACAACATTTATTCTGCACATGAATGGGGGGAAAAATTAGAGGGACCATTGCATCTAGCCCAGTGTCCTGTTTCTGATGCTGGCCAGTCGCAGCTGCTTCAGAAGGAGCTAGAAAATGCAAGATGTTTCCACAGTGAGGTCCTACTCCGTCTCCGCGGCTATGACTCCTAGGCACTGGGGTAATACAAATGGTAATGATAATAAAAAAAATCTGTGCTATGTCACTTATGCTATCACCTGCCGTGAAAGGCAGTGCTTGGCTTAGGTGGGTTTGTACATTTTGCTCGTGCCTAATAAAATGGCAGATATTTTAATTACTCATAAATGGTTAATCTGTTTTGAATCCCATCAAGCTCTTTGGCTACGTCTAGACTGGCATGATTTTGCGGAAATACTTTTAACGGAAAAGTTTTTCCGTTAAAAGTATTTCCGCAAAAGAGCATCTAGATTGGCACGGACGCTTTTGCGCAAAAGCGTCTGTGCCAGTCTAGATGCGCTTTTGCGCAAGAAAGCCCCGATCGCCATTTTAGCCATCAGGGCTTTTTTGCGCAAAACAAATCTCAGCTGTCTACACTGGCCCTTTTGCGCAAAACTTTTGTGCAAAAGGGACTTTTGCCCGAACGGGAGCAGCATAGTATTTCTGCAAAAAGCACTGATTTCATACATTACGAAGTCAGTGCTTTTGCGGAAATTCAAGCGGCCAGTGTAGACAGCTGCCAAATTTTTGCACAAAAGCAGCTGCTTTTGCGCAAAAACTGGCCAGTCTAGACACAGCCTATATGTCTGAGAGGGGACATGAGAGCAGCTTTCAAGTATCTAAACGGGTGTTACAAGGAGGAGGAGGGGAAATTGTTCTCCTTGGCCTTTGAGGCTAGGACAAGCAGCAATGGGCTTAAATTGCAGGAAGGGAGGTTTAGGTTGGACGTTAGAAAAAACTCCCTACCTGTCAGGGTGGTTAAACACTGGAGTAAATTGCCTAAGGAGGTTGTGGAATCTCCGGCACTGGAGATATTTAAGAGCAGGTTGGACAGACACCTCTCAAGCTACGTCTAGACTGCATTGTAAGGAACACATTTGGTTTTTTTTTTAATTTTTCAAAAGAATGGACATGCTGTTTCGTCACCCCGGTAACCTCATTCCACGAGGAATAAGGGATGGCTCGAAAGAGCACTTTCTTTCACAATTTGGTGCCGTGTAATTGGGCCAAATTTCGGAAGAGCTTCTTTCGAAAGTAAATTGGAAACAGATATGCAAATTGCGGTACCGCAAACTGTGTATCTTTTTTCTGATTTAACAGTGCAGTCGAGACATAGCCTCAGGGATGATCTAGACCATGCTTGGTCCTGCTGTGAGGGCAGGGGACTGGACTCGATGACCTCTCGAGGTTCCTTCCAGTTCTAGTGTTATCATAAAATCATAGAATCATAGAGCTGGCAGAGACCTCAGGAGGTCATCAAGTGCAGCCCCCTGCCTTAGGCAGGACCAATCCCAACTAAATCAACCCGGCCAGGGCTTTGTCAAGCCGAGACTTAAACACCTCTAGGGATGGAGACTCCACTACTTCCCTAGGGAACCCATTCCAGTGCTTCACTACCCTCCTAGGGAAATAGTTTTCCTAATATCCACCCTAGACTTCTCCCACTATAACTTGAGCCCATTGCTCCTTGTTCTGCCATCCGTCACTACTGTGAACAGCCTTTCTCTGTAATTGTATGTTCCTAATATACCATGCAGAGAGTTCCACCGACGAATTCAGCACTGTGCTTTTTAAAAAAACACCCTCTGACTTCTTGTTGAGGAGAGCACCGTAGTTACTGAGAGGAGTGGAAAAAAGTAGGATGCTAAAGGAGACGAGATGTGGACAGGGAAGGCCGGGAGAGAATGGGTTTGCTTTCATTAAATAATAACTGGTTGCCACACACCAAATAGAAACTGCCCACGTTCCAAGACTTATCTGTTCTTAACCATCCCCAGTGACGGGTTGCGCTTTGAGGAAGTCCAGCCCTGCGCAGAAGTGGCTGTGTGCGCGTTGTGTATTGTGACACTGGCTGGCCACGTGATCAATCATTTCCCCCTTCGCGCCGGGGCAGACAGTCCCCCGGCCCATGTGCTGGGGAAGGTTTGGTGTCTGGGTGAGAATTCATGCAGTGACTAATTAATGGAGAGAACCGCTTATGCTTTGTGATGGTCGCGCACATTAAGATGATGATTTCATGTGTTAATCCTTTAGGCTACAGAGAGTTCACATGTAGCTAATTGGGCAGCTATCATGGTTAGGAGCGGTGGTGAACACGCACGGCCGCAGTAGCATTTTGTTGGCTTGCATGAGGCAATTTCTTTTCCTTTCCTGTTACTGAGCTTCTGTTCAGCCACCGGGGCTGCAGTTTTCCTGCCTTTTTGAAGAGCCTGGCCACAGTCCCTAATCACCTTGTGCATTCACACAGGGCTGTTTACACCAGGGTGCCCTCACTTTAGGGAAAGACAAGGTTAGCAGGCGAGTAAAATTCCCCCACCCACCCAATTTTAGCAGAAGTCCTCCAGTTTAGTCCGGCTCAGCACAGCCTGTAGCAACCCCAAAGAGCTTCCGAGTTTTCTTCCACAAACCTGACCACAGTGGTAAACAAACAGCGGGCACCAGCAACTTCCCTAAACCGGAGTCAGTTACAGAACTGCCCGGTGGGGAAGAAGGTTGGTGGTCGAAAGAGACAAGATTGTGCAGAATTGCTCTTAGCGAGGCCTGCTTGTGGCGTTTCTTCCAGTCATTGTTAGGCATAGAAATGCACCCCCATCGGCACGGCCAAATAATCCATCAGACGCAGAGGCCAACTGGCAAGGGGTTGTGTATGCACAGGAGGCAGGGACGCGTCGGTCAGTCAGGAACAGCGAAAGATCCCCCACTACAATAAAACGGGTGGAGAGAGACGGCGCGGTTTGGGGAGGACCGTTCCCCACCTCTATAACTAGAGCTCTCTGTCCACATGCATATGGGGCCCCCTCTGCCCGGCCAACGTGTCCAAGGTTTGACGGGGGGAGGAAAGCGGGATCCACGCTCGGCAATGCTCACACACACGGGCAGTGTCTGAATCCTGGAGTTGGGGTGGGCTGGGGGCAGATGTCAGAGCACGTTGCCAGCGCAGGAGCCTTGGTGGATCTGCCAGACGCACAGAAGGGGCCCTCTCTTGAATGGAAGCAGACCGCGCCCCAAGCTGGGAGCTGGCACTGGCTTGCCCGCGTGTACGTTGGCCCTGGAATGACTTGGCTCACAACAGTGAACGGCTAATCCTGGTCAATATTGCCCATATTGCACAGGGGCCATGTGTACCCCGGACCCCAAGCCCTCCAGCCAGGAATCGCCCGCCCTCTGGAGCACAGACCCCCTGCCTACTTACCCTCATTGCCACCAGGCGCCTGCAGTCCAGTGTTCTGGGCCATGCGTCCCAGTCAAGTGAGAGGGGGGGTCACGGTGGTGTCGGCCATGCCAGGCCCCTGAAAGCTGTTGGCCTTGGGGCCAGCGCGCCAGCAAAGTGCTTGCACGCGTGTCGATGTCGCAGGGCAGGGGGGCTCGTGGCCTTGTGCTGCAGGCATGGATTTGCAGACCCCTCTCCTGTGCATTTCCAGCCAGGGTGTCCCTGCCGGGGGCCAGGAGCAGCCTCCCTGACAGCGGGATGCACAGAAATCGCTTCCTGCTCTGAAGCAAACAGCTCACAAGCCCCACTTCTGCGACACAGCAGCCTCTCGGCCTTGGACTAAGCCTGCCAAGATGGAGGCTCTCAGCAGCAGGCATTTGGGGTGAATGCCACATCCCTCTGGGGGTCCTGTCCCTGCCCCATCCGCCCCAGCGTGGAGGCAGGCGCCGACGGCAGCAAATCCTCTGTCGACCCGGGAGGGAATCTGCAAAACAACCGATCCATGTTTCACAGGAGCTTGGCTGTCACATGGGCGCCCACGTCCTGCCCTAACAGCTGTGCCAGGGTATCCTCCCCGCAGCCTGTGAGACCCTCCAATAACCTCACAGCTGGTAGCAAGGCCTCTCCCTTCACTGTCCCTCCGGCTGCCATCACGCCTCCGCCTGACCCCCCGCTCCACCCCCGGCACTTTGGCACCACCCTGGGACACAGCCAGGACACCAGCCACATTCTCAGCGGATGCCGCGCCCCCACTCCCAGTGGCCCCCACTTCCAGTGGCCCCCGCTGGGTGTCCGGGCTCTTATTGAAAAATGCCAACGAGAACACAGACATCTCAACGCCAGGACTTCAAAATCCCACAGGCCCCCGTTAGCAGCGAGCCCTGGCAAGCAGGAAGTGAGATCAACGGTGATAAATGCCCCCGCAGCTGCAAGCTGAGTTATCGGCAGTGGCAACGAGACCTTATCAGGCAGCCCAGCCAGAAATGAGCTGCAGGCTCCTCGGCCTGGAACGCGGAAGAGCACAATTGGCGATGGATGTTCTCTCCTGATAACGCTTTGCAATCCAGGAAGGGGTCTGAGGGAGGAGAGAGAATCAAGACGGTATCATTCAGTGCTGGGCTTTGACCGACCCCACTGCAGAACCTGGAGGCATCAAAAGGGGGTGGGTGGCATGAAGCACCCTATCTTGCAGGAGCTCCAGGCACTGCCCAGACAGTGCCAAGCAGGAGCTGAACTGTTTCACGGAGAGGGAAATGGCAGGCGTGGAGCTGTTCCGGTGCCTGCTCCCAGAGCAGTCTGTAGCCGAGCGGAGGACAGAATCCAGCCTCGTGTCTTGGGCACGTTTTGTCACCAAAAACTGCCTTTTGGTGGCAAACCAGTGAGAGTGTTTACACCACAACACCCAGTTCGGGTGACAAAAAGTGTCCACCCCAGTGAGAGACTTTTGTCTTTGTCCCCTCACTTTATTGTTGACAAAGAGCCAGCGCGGACTCTGCTGTTTGTTTTGTCCAGAGAACTGGCTTCTGCCAGTATCCCACAATGCCTGCCCTGATGGCTGGGCTCAGTGTTTTGTGATCTCTGCTGCCCCGGAGGCATGCGCCCCCTCCCCTTGCAAAGCTCCGGGAAGTATCTGACAGCTGAGTAAGCTGCTCGGTTTGGGGAACAAACAAAGAACAAATCACTGGAATGTTCCTGTTCTGCCCTGTACTAGAAAAACAGCAGCTGGCAGATTGCTGCTGCAGGGAGAAGGCTGGAGAGGCTGCTGTGCTGCTTTGACATTCTTCAGCACAGAGAGCTCACAGAGCGACGAGGGAATCTCAGACGCTCAGGGATCAGCTCTGCTTTCCCACCGCACTGCACTGCGGGATGCTTCCCCACAATGCTTTGCTCTATCTGTCAACAGGGAGCTAGCCACGTGGCCAGAAAATGTCGACAATGGGAGGCAGAAAAATTAGTTAGACCAGGTTTCGCTTTTAGCAACTTTTGCCTGTCGATAGCACTTTTATTGCCAAACTTCCCTGGGTAGACAAAGCCTTAGACCCCAGAGACGACTTCCTTCGTCTGAGGAAGTGAGAGAGGATGCTGCTGATCTTGGATGGCATCTCTAGACACTGGGCCCAAATCCTTTTGTGGGTCATGAGTGAAAACGAACTTGGCAGCTTCTCCCTAGTCCCCATCTCAGTCCACCCCACCCCGCGCTTGGTCGTCTCGGCTCTGGCAAGGCCGAGGACTGGAGTGGCTGGAGGGGAATGTGCACATCTGCGGGGGGCAGGGGCGTGCTACCACCTGCCTGTTGCCTCAAGCCAATGCTCTTAATTTCTCTTCTGGGACCCTGACAGTCTCCCCCTTGCCTTAGACGTGCTGCATCACAGCATAAGGCCATGCTGGGCCAGACCCAAAGGCCATAGAATCATTTCAGTGACCTGGATGTCCACTGATCATGGGTGTGGCCAAGATTCCCGCAATCCCATAAAAGTTTGTTTACAGCCCCCAGTCCCGGCTCTCAGAGTTCTGTGCTTTACTTAGCTCTAATTGATCACTCAATGTTCAAGAGCCCAGCAAGCAATGGAAGTGTTGGTGATGCTGTTAGACAATACTGACCTCACAGGCTTTGGCAAATTCTCTGGTTCAGCCCCGGTCAGGCCCTGAGGGTGCCAGACTAGAGAAGTTCAACCTGTAGCTGCCTCTGGTCTAGAAATCAGGCCCCAACCCAGTCTTGGGCTTTCCCTGGAATCAAAATCCCAGGAATAGGTTGTATCCAGACACTCCTTATAAAATGCAGAGTAGCTCTTGGCAGAGGCCCTGGTTTTGCCCTAAGGATGGTGCCTAGATAGAGGTAGGTCCAGGCCTGGGAACGTCCCCAGAGATGGCCCAGGGAGATTGGGACTCGTGATCTGGTCAGGTGCAGACCGCAGCCAAACGCTGCTGCAAAACTAAGCGAGACACCGGGATAAAATAACGCTGGCCACAGAGACACTGCAGGCAGCCAGGGAAAGTTTAAAGGACTCCGCTCAGCAAGATCAAAGGCTCCGGCCGCGCCGGTTACTCCTCCTCACTGATCAAAGGCACCAGGACTCCTCGCAGGAGGGACGTGCGGCTCTGGGCTGCTGCTGCCTACACGCCCGGAACTGATGCTCGTGATCACACCTCGCCCAGACTGTGCCACGGCCCCCAGCTCATGGCCTCGTGCTTTCCTCTCCGTGTCAGGCCTCTGCCTGCTACCCCGGAGCCCAGCAGATATTCCTGTCCCCCAGCCCATGGTGCCGCAGGTGTGCTTGTTCCGCAGGGCACTGGGAGTCAGTCGGACACGCCACCCTCGCTCGCATTTGCCCGCTGGCAGACGTGAACGCTCCCGAACCAATCCCGAATCCCTGCCGCGTTATTCCTTCCAGCTACACCGTCACAGCTGATCTCCCCATTCTCATGGAAATAAATAACCCTCCGCCCCAATTGCAGCAGGCGCCGGCTCCGATCCGTCCCTTCCTCCTGTTCCTCGGCTTTCTTTCTGGATAGCCCCGCTCCCCGGGTGACAGCCGGCAGCCTAGCAATCCCTCCCGGCGCACACTGAGCCCAGCGAGCCATCAGGAACAATTACAGGCTGTTGGTGGGAAATAGGACTTGTGGGGAGTGAAGGACTTTGCACCCCTGGCAAGTGTATTTGTCTCTGTCTGTGCATGCACCGAGCGCACGGCTGCTGGCACAGGCAGACTTCCCTCTTTTGTGCTTGCCAAGAACACGACCTCGACCCGCGCGTGGGAGGGAGGCTGGGAACAAGGAACTGATCGTTAGATTTCCATGCTCTTTGGCAACCCCGAGCTGGGAGGGGAGGCTTGGGGACT
This sequence comes from Apalone spinifera, assembly GCA_030068395.1. Taxonomy (NCBI): domain Eukaryota; kingdom Metazoa; phylum Chordata; order Testudines; family Trionychidae; genus Apalone; species Apalone spinifera. Next base: position 29,541,181 of record JANRFK010002932.1, on the reverse strand, counting down.
TTCTGAATGTTTGCCAGTCACACCTCCTGTCCCCAGCACTTACTGCTTCTCGGAGCTGGCCTCAGACGAGTGTCCTGTGGCTAAGGGCAAATTACACATTTCTGGTTACCCCTAGCAGGACAGGAAGTCCTTCTGTTTTGCAAGCAGGGTTCTTAGCAACAATGGCTTCACATAGATGAGGAGATAAGAGAGAGTAGGTCAGGCCTGCTGTAAAGCAGCCAGGGAGCTCTCCGGCACATGGCAGAAGCTGTTCCCTCTAGCCCGGAACAAAAGCGCTTTCCCACCAGAGCCGGGAATGTTTTTAGGTGTCACTAAAAATTCCGCAGGGATTCCCCAAAGTCCAGGAATGTGGAACTGTCTGCTCCCAACGCAGGATGAGGGCCTGGCTTTGGGTCTTGGCAGCCGGAGGCAGAAGGTCACACAACGGAGGGCAGCGCCAGCGGTGGCCATGGAGCTAGGCCTGAGAATACCGCCTCGTTGGAGCTTCTGGACCAGGTTCTGATCACGGTTACGCCAGCAGATTCCCAGAGCCCTTCCATGTGTGACACCTGCCAACTAAGATCAGACGCTGGCTTATTTACACCTGCAAAATCTGAATGTGTCTCCAGGGAGGTGCCGTTGGGTTGACACTGGCCCCAAAGAACATAAGAACGGCCATAATGGATCAGACGAAAGGTCCATCTACCCAGTGTCCTGTCTTCCAACAATGGCCAATGCCAGGTCCTCCAGAGGCAGTGAACAAAACAGGGAATCGTCTGGTGATTCCTCCTCTATCACTCATTCCCAGGTTCTAACAAACAGAGGCTAGGGACACCATCCCTACCAGTCCTG
>JANRFK010002932.1:29496623-29508153 GCA_030068395.1 Apalone spinifera | reverse complement strand
GCTCCCGAACCTTAGCGCTCGGCTGGCGATGAAGCAGCCCCGGTGGGCTTGGCTGGGGGACGTGGGTTCCAAGTTTGCCTGGAGGAGGTTTTGTGGGGAGCATTCTGCACAGCTAAGCACTTGCCTGCAGTTTGTCTCCTTCCTCGGTATCCAAGGCCTGGCTTACCCTCTGCACAGTGTGTCTGTGGGTGAAGCGCCTACCCCTACCCCTCTCCAGCCCAGTGCCGGTTGAGTCGGACAGTTATAGACCCGGCTGTGACATATATGGGGGGGGGGGTTTGCTATCTAGGGCTGCCAGAAGTAGTTACATTGTACTCTAAGACCCACGCTCCCCCCGTTCTATAGCTATGGGATGGTCTAATGGGTACACGTTAACAGGGAGTTCCTGCTTTTTGCCTTTTGCGCTTGCTGGGGGGGCTGAGACTGGTCAGTATTAGAGCTCAGCAAATGCCTGGCTTTTGCTGCAGGGGCAAAACCCAACCCACTGTTTATTTCCCCCCGCTTCCCTAGTGAAATTCTGTGGTTCAGGTGGGTCTGCGTTTTACGTAGAACAGAGTCGAGCAAAACGCCCAGACAAAAGGTCCTGTTCTGACTTGGAAATGACCAGAGCAAGGCATTGGCCTTTTTTTTTCAGCTGGAAGCATTTGCTGAATTCACAAGTCCTTTTAGAATACAAGCCCAGCCAAACTTCAGCCATGTGCGGTAACTTTACCCAGACATCTCAGAGCCCCTGACAGCCTGGATTCCAAACCTTCCCCTGAACCCCACAGGTTAGGCCTGAGAGAGACAAGGTGGGGGAGGGAATCTCTCACTGCACCAACTTCCGGTGGTGAAACAGGCGTGCGATTCTTTAGAATGGGCCTGTCCTCTCTCCCACGGGTACGAACGGGAGTCCCAGGTCTGTAGAGTCAGAATCCAGGGAAGTTTCCATGTGGACCAGGTTTTGATTCTGGACTTGAGTTGAGAGAGTCTCCCTTTGGCCTCGGAGTGTGAATCGCTGCAGATGGAGCTCCTAACTCCCTTAGGCTCCTGTGACGCTTGCCTTCACCTTTACTCATAAGCCCATAGGTTCTCCATCCAACTGTTTGGTGAGGCGTTTCTTCTCTGTCTGAATATTCTTTCTCATTGTAGTAGCCCGCTTGTCCGAGGAGAAGAAGATCTACATCACCGTGGCAGTGGTGTGTGTTGTGCTGGTTGTATTGCTGATTGCTGTCATCTGCCTCATCCGAGTACGGCAGCACAAAGGTGAAACCGAATCGCTTTCCGTGCTGCCGCTGGCCACTGCCCAGGCAAACAGGCAGGGCTGCAAACAGCTGTGCGGTATGGCGGCTGTGCGCCACCGCCAACAGGCGATGGGATGAACAGAGCGGCGGGGGAGTCCCCGGGAGGTGGAGGACAGTTTCTCTAGCCCAGCCACTCTCAAACTTCACGGCACCCCGACCCCCTTCCGACAACAACGTTACGCAGTCCCAGGCGAGCGGACAAAGACCGAGCCCGCCTGAGGGCTTTTGTCCTGGGGGGAGGAAACGAGCAGCTAGAGCAGAGAGGGGCAAACCATGGCCCACAAGCCACGTCCAGTCTTCATCCCGAGCTCCTGCCAGGGAGCAGGGTTGGGACAATCTTGCCGGGAGGAGCCAGCCCAGCTCCCAGGCAATGCAGCGAGCATGGGGGGCTAGCCCCCAACCCCTCCCCTTCCGCGTCCTTTCCCACAGCCTCAGCAGTGCCCCAATGCTCTGGGTGACGCAGGCGGGCAGGGGAGGCCCCAGAGGGTGGTGGTCAGGAGCCGTGTCCCCTCTAATCTTTTCCATCCACCACCCCTAGACACGAGAAAACCAAGCAGTGGGCACGCTGCTAATCTGCAAGGCGGCACTTGAATTCCTTCAGTGCGGCCACACAGATGCCCAGCTTACAGGGAACTCTGGTCAGCTGGTGGGGAAGAAGCATTTCTGGCTGTTTGGGGCCTCCCCTGGCCTTCCTGACCCCCCTCCATACAATCTCAATACCCGATGTGGCCCCCAGGCCAAAACGTTTGCCCACCCCTGAGCTAGAAGGGAAAAGATCCACCAAGCTTGAGACCAGCCACTGGAATAGCCGCTGCGTGCGTTGGTCAGACTTTATGCTCCTCTCTTTACATTGCTCTTGTGGACCCCCCCCCCAACCTGTCTGCTCCTACATGGGGCAATGGCTGTAGAGTCTATGGGCTGTGGCAGGAATTGAGGGGGCCCGTGCCGGCCAGGACGCCGGGGCTGTCTCTGGGGGCTCCCAAGGAGTTCCCAGGAGATAGTTGGCTTCCTCCTGCATGGATGATGAGCAGATGGAGCCTGGGTTTAGCATCCCTCTCCCCACTCCCGAGGTCCCCGCTGCATGACCCTGAGCAAGGAGAGCGCGGACGGGGTCAGGGTGTCCCTTGTGAGGGGCGCAGCACGTCCAGGGGGCAGGGGCTTTTGGAGGGAGAGGTACTCGCACCCACGCGTAGACTGAGCAGCACCGGTACGTTCTGACCCTGCCACCGCACCGACCCCGAGAGCCCCAGCTTGGGGCAGGAGGTCAGGTCACTTGGGCATTGCCCTGTGGGCAGGACCACGAGCCGGATTCCAACTGGCTCTGCCAGCTAAGGATGCCCAGGCTGGGTCACAGCAAAGGTCCATTTAGCCCAGTGTCTTATCAGCTGACAGCAGCCAGGGCCAGGTGCCCCAGAGGGAGGGAACAGAACAGGGAACCCTCCAGTGATGCCGTTCATTCCCTCTTCTGGAAAAGGCTAGGGACACTAGCGACATCTTTCCGGGTGCAGCAGCCGGCTCGTCCCTTGTCCGGGTTCCAGACCAGGCCCTGGGCTGTTGTGTATTTATCATACCTCAGGGTGTTTCCATATCTTCTTGCCTAAGGCTGCGGCACCCCGTTAATGCATCGAACCTCAGCCCTGGTGGGGGCCTCAGGGTTTCTCAGTAGGGTTATCCCACTGGGTCGGGTGGAAGGCTACAGGGGAAGAGCCCCACTGCTCCCATCCCCCCCTGGCGTTTCTGCTGCAAGAGGCATGCCAAACCCTGGAAGCGTGATCCCCAAACTGGAACGTGACAAAAATAAAGGGAGTTACCAGGGAGAAATGCATCAAAGGGACCCGATAACATGTTAGGGTAGGTCGACACAGCAGTAACTGCTGTGATTTCAGAATCACATAGTGCGCATCTACACTGCAGGCTGTTATTTCGATATAATGTCGAGCTGGAGGACCGCGTACTCCGACTCCTGTAGCCCTCATTGTACGAGGAGTAAGGGGTGTCAAAGGAAGACTGTTCTCCCTTCGACTTCCTGCTGTGTAGACATCCCCAAAAGCCGAGTTAAGCTGTTTCGACTTCAGCCATGTAATTAACATAGCTGAAGTTGCGTAGCTTAATTGGACTTGAGCCCTCCTGTGTAGACGCACCCTAAGAGCAACGTGGCCTTCTCCGAACTCTGACGCCACTGTGGCCTTCGGCCTTGCTCCCCCTCACTCCTCCAGCTTGCTGCCGTCTTTATAGACCGAAACAGGGCCCCTTCTAAAAAAAAAACCCCAGGCTGCCCACAATATTGTATCTGATGCAATTTCCATCTTGCACAAGACACTCCCGAAACACGACAGGAGCAGGCTCCACCCTGCGAGAGACTCTGTTCTCCAATGAAAGGACAGTAAGTCTGGCGCAGTAAGTCCAGCAGAGTTTTCAGGGGGAGGCTGCTATTGGGTTTTCAGAAAACCGGATCTAGCAACTTCTGCAAAGATAGAAAAAAGCCAAGCGTGTGCAAATGAGCTAAAAACCCAGTCAGCTCGAAATGGCGTATGTGGGGGGATGGTCATACAACAAGGTTTTCTAAGTCGTGTTTTTCTTTTGGACAGGGAAAAGCTCCCCTTCTGTAAGGTAAGCACAGCTCTCCACGTCTCCATGGCACGGCTGGGTAAAGGGTGCGGGACACCACAGAGATCGATGCAGTCACAGTTACACCAGGGATGAGTTGGGGTCGAATTCTAGTGAGGTTCCAAGTTTCTCACTTCAATCCCCGTGCAACAGACAGACAGATGTGGGGGGGGAGGTTATGTATCACTTTGAAAGCTCTTTGCCTGTACACGGGGGTTGACGTGATGCTCGGTCAGGGGTGGATGGCAGAGGAGAGCCAGGCTATGGAGAGCTCGGTCTAGCGACATGAAGGGGTCGGATGCCCAAGAGCCGTTGTGAGATCGGGAATAGCTCGTGCGTGATATGGCACACTGGTTACAGGGAGTTTCTGCAGACACAGCTCGGTAGAGTCGCTCACTGCGCAAACACGGTTACGAGCAAGCAGGCCCCCCTCGCTGAGCTGAGCTTCCTCGCTGAATGTTCACCCGCCAGCCACTTGGTGCTCTGTTGTCCATGCCACACACAGGCAGCCTGGGGAATCCAGGTCGTCAGCCTCTGGCTATTGAAGTCTGGGCTTTGTGAAACTCCGCATAGTGCGGTTAGCTCGCCATTATCCCAAAGGCTGCCCAACGAAACTCCCCTCTGTCCTGCGAGTGTTAGCCAGCCCCCTAACCAGCGACTCCTCTGCAAATCTCCGTCGCCAAGCTGTGCTGCCTCTTTCAAACTCAGCCAGGCTCTGATTGTTCTCTTGATTTTTTTTCCACAGGCTACACGACCCGGAGAAGAGTCCCAGTGCAGCTCCGCAGGTGCGTAACTTGACTAGCTTCTTGGGGGGGAACCGGGGAGGGGAGAGTGACTGAAAATGCCTTGAGAGTACCGAGCGTGGGGCTAAAACCAGGCCGGTTTAAGTGCTCACAATCTCAGCCTGCATCTGTGACTGGGGGAGGGAGACCGTTTAGGGACAAACGCTCCCTCCGAGTTGCCTCCTTTGCGCTGCTTTTCCTTTCTCCTTGTCCCCCTCCCACCGCAAAGGGGGCGTTTGGCTCGACTGTGACTAGAGCCAGCTGTACAATAAGCCAGGGAAGCTATTTCGAGGGTTGTTTTGCACTTGGTGATGCGGCTGTGAGTAATTTACCGATCAGAACTGAGCTCTGTCCCCGTCCACATGCACCCGCAGTCCTACGCACGCAGGCCCGACGCTGGCAGGGCCTCATCCGTTCAGGGCCTTGCGGCCCGGACTCTGCTTACGCTTGCACCGCCCCCTGGAGAAATCCCATTGACTCCAGTGGGGGCCTCCAGCTGCCCGGGTTGCAGACACTGGCTCGGTGCTGCCGGCTGGCTCTTCCCTCCGCGCATCCCGGGGGAATTCTTGCAGCAGATGGTCCTGAGGCCACTCTGCTGCTGGGAGACCTGAAGGTGGCAGCCGAGGCCTTGGTTAGTCTCAGGCCCTGGGGCCTAACCTGCTTCCCCACACATCCTTGTGCTGCCCTGGCCCAGCCCGTGCAAGGACCTCCGAGCACTTCAGATATTAATGAAGCGGTTGCATTCCCGGTGTATGTCTGGGGAAACTGAGGCACCAGGCTACTAAGTGACTTGGCCAGGGTCCGTCAGTAGCAGAGCTGGGAGCAAAATCTAGCTTTTCACATGCGGTCTGGTTCTGTAACCACTAGACCAGGCTCTTCACTAAGGAGAGACCCAGAGGGGCTGGGAGAATTGCCGGGCCCCTGGGCAAGCTGGGATGGTGGGGGGTTGGCTCCATAATCCAGGATGGGGCAGGGCCTCAGGGGAAAGGGGCGGGTGTGGGGGGCTAGTCTCCCCCAGCCAGCCCTTCAGTGCCACGCCGGGCAAGCCAGTGGGGCTCCGGCAGCAATTTAAAGCACCCCGGTTGGTTTCAAATCACCGGGACGCAGAGCAGTTGCCCCCTTCCCCCTCCGTCGGCAGGCTGGATGAACGGCTTCATACCCGTCTCCCCGGGATGCCCGCGGCAGGTGGAAAGGCTCCCTCCTGACTCCGTGTTTTCTCCCCCCTCCCAACTCAGGGCTCTGACCCCAACAACCTGACCTACGCTGACCTGAACTTCGACAAGCTGAAGAAGAGGCGCACGCACCGGCCGGCGGAGCCGAGCCCGCCCTCGGAGTACGCCTGCGTCCAGAAGGGCCGACCGGCAGCCACCGACAACAATCTCACCTACGCCGACCTGGACATGGTGCACCTCAGCAAGGCGCCCAAGAGACCCGCCCCCTGGCCCGAGGAGGGCGCCTCGGAATACGCCAGCGTCCAGATCCAAAGGAAGTGAGCGGGGCTAACCGCCGGCCGGGGCACGTGGAGTCTGGCTGGCCCCTGGCGGCATGGACACGGTGGAAGCGGGGCCTGCAATGCCTCCCGCAGCCTCCTTTGAGTTAACAGCCACTTCCGCCGCCGGCCCAGAGAGGCCCCCGCTGACCCGCGGCCCTCACACGGTGCAGCTTTATTTCTGGACCAGTGACTCGGCTACGTCCCCTCGCCCCCCAGGGATTCGCCACAAGGCTGGGGAGCTCCCTCGCTCGCGGCGCCCCGTTTGCTTCCACGTGTCTTCGCTGGACAGACTGTTTTCAGGGCTCCGCCGGCGCGGTGGCCCACCCCGCCTCCCATCTCCAGACGGGGGCTGCCCCCGCGCAGCGAGCCGCGGCGCTCCCCTGCAGCCAGCGTGGTGTGTCCTGTGTGGGAGAACCTGCCGAGCTGCCTGCGATCAGCCACCTGAGGCACGGAGGCTGTGTTGGGAGGTGACGTAGGTGGGGAGAGCTGCCTGCCAAGAGGCTCTGGACTCCTGTTCTCCAAGCAGCTGAGCTACCTGGCCTGTCGCAGCCCCCCTGCAAGGAGATGACACTGTTCAGTCCAGGATGATGCCTCTCTGCCTCTCCCCTTCCTCCTGCCCCACCCCCAAACTCAGTGTGTCGTAAGTAATTCCTTAAGCTTCCCCTTGCCCATCCCAGCCTTGAGGCCGATCACCCCCTCGTGCCCTGGAGGGCAGGGAGCCAGGCGGCGGTGTCTCACGCTCCGACGAGAGCGGCGAAGTTTCTCCGCACGAGAACTCCCGGGGAGCTCCCTGGGCAGAGCAGAGTGTTTTGCACTAATCACAAGCCGTGCTCGCCGTGAGCTCCTGGGCGCTGCAGCTTCCCGGTCTGGGTCCCATGGTACCGAGCAGCCTCATTGCCAGCCCCAGACGGGCACAAAGGGGCTTCCGACTGCCGCCAGGCTAATCCCCGGGCGAGGCTGCCTTTTGGCCCAGCCTGCTGGCCAGTTCATCCCGCCCCCCCTGGGACGCTCACTGCCAGTTTCCGTCCCTCTGCGGAAGAGGAAAGCCTGATGCTGGGGGGAGGGCGTCCCGGGGGGCACCGCCGCCATATGTTGACTGTTTGACATGTAACTTCGTCGTTCGCGCTAACCGCCAATGCTTGTCGTCCGTGGGTGGAGTGCTGTGTGTTCATCACTAGGGGGAGACCCAAGTGGCAGAGTCGGCATGCTAACCCCCAGCCCTGCCGCGGGAAGTCCCGCGAAGCAGGGTACCTTCCGCCAGCGCCGGGGGCTCGACTTTCCCCGCCGCCGGGCAGGCTTCCCGGCAGAGAGGAGAGCCAAACAACGCTGAAACGCAGCCACAAGCGGCATTTCCGAAGCAGCCGACTTCTTCATGTTCTGTGTGGCAGGTTGCAGCTCGTTCCGCATTTTGGTTTCCACCGTGTCCCTAGGATTTGGGTTTCAGGATTCCCGGGGCCAAAGACCAAGTAAGGCTAGGCAGCTGGCTCTCGTGCAGTGATTACACCTGCTTACCCCAGGCCTGAATGGGGCCCCTCTTGCCCAGGTATGGTGATGGCCAAATGCCTTTTCACTGCCCTGCTTTCGGCAGCATTAATGGGGACACGTGGGGCTTCTGGTCCCGTTCCTGGGAAGGAGGGTGGCAGAGGGGGAAAATCTAGCACTAAGATAGGTTGGAAACCAGGTCATCTGCTAGCTACCTGATCCTGAAAGCGCAGGGAGGGGGGGAAGGTAGAGAAGCCAGGAGTTTGCGACAGGAAGTTTCCAAACCAGCAAGGTGACCACTTGTACAGATTGCAACACCGTCGGATTTGCTTGCAGGATATTTTTTTAATAAAAAAGTTCAAAGCTCTTGCCCGTGTGTCAGTTTTGGCTGCTGTGCTCTGTGCCATGAGGAAGCTAGAGGCCAAGCCCGGTACCGCCACAGGTTAGCTACCTTGAGTTACGCAGGTTCTCAGCCCTGGTCCCGAGCTCTGTGGGCTGCCCGGTTTTCCTCCCTCTCCTGCGTGGTGGTTTCACGGAGAAGAGTTTGTAGGGCTGAGCACAGCTGCTTTGTATGTCTAGCATCTTCGCTGCAAGGGCTTCACAGGGTAGCCTCCCGGTCCCTGTGCAGATAGTCAGTATTAGGCTGCCCAACAGCCACACGGGGAGAAACCCCAGTGCGTCCAAAAGCCGGATTTTTAAACACATCCATCCCTCAAAAATGCATGTGCAATTATGCTCAGTTACCACAACTGCATGTGCAACTGACCAGCTTGCACGCACAACTGCAGGGGGGGATGCACACAACCTCTTGTACAGCAGCCCTCCCAAGTCAGAGTTAGAATTCAGGAGCCAGATGAGTTTTGGGCTTCTCTAAACACCAACCCATCCTCCTTTTCCCTCCCATCCCTTCCCCTGTTCTCCCTCCCAACAGTCATTCGGTTTAGCTGCCTGCTCCATCCACAGCAAAGCATCAAATCATGGGAACAGAGGCCGTTAAAACCTGTGTCAAAAGCAAGTTGGATCCATTAAACTTTTGTTCCTCTCGTAGTTTAGCTTTCTGCGACTTTCTGTGTTTGGATCTCAAAGTCCAATAGCCAACACCATCTGCCTGTGGTTAGACGGGTGGGGCCACTTGTAAATGCCTCTGCAGCTTGTGGAGAGGGTGGCTTATTGCTAAATCCCCAAACCCGTTATCACAATTAGTGGCTCATGTTTATGTCAGTTTGAGCGGAAGCCCATGGGTTGGAGGGTGGCAAAGGTTACAGGGACCAGCTGTCCTGTATTTAAAGGGGCAATCCCGTATTTAAGCCCTCCTGCAGGTGTCCCGTCTTTTCTGCCCCCCAATCAGTACCGGCCTGGTCTGCTGCTGATTGGATCCCTGCTCGCCAGTCGCCTGCCCGCCAGCAGGGAGTGGAGCGTCCGGTGACCGACAATGGGGGTGAGTGTGCAAGGCCGGCCGAGGGGCAGGGCTGACTGCTCCCCCTACTGGTCCATCAGCACAGCCTGTGCTATGGGGGGGCGGGGCTTTTGGAGAGCAGGGCCCCACCCTCCCATCCCAGTTCCAGCCAGTGACGTGTCGCCTGGGTGCCTTGACATGCTCCCCCTTTTGCTCTGCTCAGCCCCCCAACCATGCTGCTCCTCCATATCCCCTCCCCGGCGGCACGTCCCTCTCCCCTGGCTGTGCAGAGAACCAGCTCCTGGTCAGAGCACTGAGCACAGCAACAGCCTGGCCAGCAGGCTCCTTCCTTCCCCCACTGCCTCCGGCTGGGTCAGCGCCCTGGGAAAGGCAAAGCCGCTGTGGGCCAGGGTGCAGGCCAGAAAGTGGAGCCCTGCATCTGCTCTGGGGAAGCCTCTCAGCCCCCCAGCTAAGCTCTGGATGGGGGGCGGGGAAAGGGGAGTGATTTCCGTCCTCTTCCCACCTCAGGTCTGCCACGGACCCACTGTGGCTGTGTCTACACTCGCGGCTTCTTGCGCGAGAAATATGCAAATGAGGCTACGCGTGGAATATTGCTGAGCCTCATTTGCATACCTAATGAGCCGCCATTTTTGCAGAAGAGGCTCTTGCGCCAGAAGGAGCGTCTACACTGCCCCTTCTTGTGCAAGAAAAACCCTCTTGGGCAATGCCGTTCTTCCTGAAAATAATCAGCGTAGCAGCTTTGTGCAAGAGGGGTTTTCTTGCGCAGGAAGGGGCCATGTAGACAGCTCCTTCTGGGGCAAAAGCCTCTTCTGCAAAAATGGCAGCTCATTAGGTATGCAAATGAGGCTCGGCGATATTCCACGCTTAGCCTCATTTGCATATTTCTTGCGCAAGAAGCCGCGAGTGTAGACATAGTCTTTGAGTCCTGCTCTCAGGAGTGCAGGGCCGCTCCATCCCCTGCTGAGCCACCTCTCCAGGTTTGCAGTCAGGTTTGCTGGGCCCCGCTGCACCATGCCTCTGTGGGGCTCAGCTCCCTCCTGGCCATGCTGTAGCTGGGGGTCGGGAGGCAGCTGGGTTACGTTGGTGGCTACCAGCAGCCTGGAGCCGTCAGCTGCTTTCCAACACCGCGTGGGAAAGGCCAAGCTGCTTCCAGCCACGTAGGCTGGGGGAAGAAGAGATGAGCTCTGCAAAAACACAGGCCAGGTCAGCCCGTCCTCCTCCGTGGATTGAAGCAACTCTTGTTCCTTCCTGCCCCCAGTGTGGCGAGGCCGCTGCTGGCCACGCTGGGCCGGGAACCGAGGCAGACGGCTGGCGCAAGCAGATGTGACTTCCCACTGGTTGCCTTGGGAAGACGGGGAGACAGGAGAGATGGGGCTGCCAGGCAGGGTGTGGCGCATGCCAGGGCAGGGAGCGTGGGATCAGTCACTTAGCCCCCGCCACATGAGAGAGGTGTACAGATGTGTGTGTGTCCTCTTCCCGTGTGTGTGTGGGGGGGGGGTGTCACCTGGCTCCTTTTGACCCCCAAAGCCCAAGAGATTAGAAGGTAAACCCGGAATCCAACTCTCAGAGGGGTAGCCGTGTTAGTCTGGATCTGCAAAAGCAACGAGGAGTCCTGTGGCACCTTCTAGGCTAACCGATTTATTGGTGCATAAGCTTTCGTGGGCAAAGACCCACTTCAGCAGGTGCATGTAGTGGAAATTCCACAGACACACAGGGCCGTAAGAAAAGAGTAGCAATCAAGAGTAAGGCTAGAGAGAACGAGGTCAATTCAGTCAGGGCCAATGAGGTCCACTTCTAGCTGCTGCTGTGTAGGTGTGAACACCTGGGCTACAGCTACACTGGCACGGTGTTGCGCCAAAGCGATGCAAATGAGGCTTAGCGTTAGAATATCGCCGAGCCTCATTTGCATAGGTAATGATCCGCCATTTTCGCGGAACAGGCTCTTGCGCAAGACAGGGCTGTCTACACTGCCCCGCCTTGCGCAAGAAAAACCCTTTTGCGCAAAGCCGTTATGCCTGAAAATAATCGCCTGCCCGATTTGACCTCGTTATCTCTAGCCTGACTCTTGATTGCTACTCTTTTCTTATGCCCGTATATATATACCTGCCTCTGGAATTTCCACTACATGCATCTGACGAAGTGGGTCTTTGCCCACAGAAGCTTATGCGCCAATAAATCTGTTAGTCTGTAAGGTGCCACAGGACTCCGCGCCGCTTTTGCAGAATCCAGCGACGTGGCATTTCTCAGTCAACCAGCCGTGAATGTGAATGGCTGTGCTGCACCCTTCTGCGTGATTGCCATTGAAGTGGCTTGAATAGGAGTAATTTCGGCAGCTGTCCCCTATTCAGCTTGGGGAAACGTGCCCACCCTAGCAAAGGCCCGTCCCTCGCAGCAGACGACTCAGCAGGGCCAGGACTCGCAGCAGCATCAGGTGGGGCAGACGGGGCCTCTGGGGGAGGGCTGGGAA
>JANRFK010002932.1:29470293-29485923 GCA_030068395.1 Apalone spinifera | reverse complement strand
TCTCCGACACGTGGGTCCCTTTACCCCGGCCAGGCCCAAGGGCTAAATTCACACCTGGCGCGGCCAGACGCCTCTTGGCTTCCGAGACGCGTCACGGGTGGGGACCCGGAGTCCGCTCCCGGGGGTCTCCGCATCCGTAGCTCGTCCCTTTGTCTGAGCCAGCGCCGAAACGCCGCTGATCTTTGCAGCCGAGACAAGAGCCTGGAGCGCAGGAACGGGCGCTGATCTGCCCCCGAATTGCCCGCAGGGCTTGCGCTCAGCTCCGCGCTATTGATTTCGGCCAAGAATATCGATTTCCACCGGGTGATGGAAAGCCCCTTGTAACACGCTAGAGCGGTGATTTAAGTGTCTGGCGCGGGACCGCAGGGAGCTCAGAAAAGCAGGAGCCCGCTGCGGCAGGTGGGAAAGCCGGGCCCCGTCTTCCCCGCCGGAGAATATGGACCCCCCGGGCCTTTCGAGCCCGAATTCCAGCAGCGCGCTGGGCAGAGGGTGCACCTTTGCCGGGTGGTTCCCTAGCGGCTCGGGCACAAAGGGCCGCGCAGAACCGCCGCCCCCCGGCACGGAGGACGGGGGATTTCATGACACCCCGCTCGGGGCCAGTTGCAGGCTGCGGTCCCCCGACGTCAAGCAGCCCGAGACCCCCCTTCCCCGAGATTCGGGAGCGGTGCTCCAGCCACGATTTAGCTGCTCAGCCCGAGGAGTTCCCGATAAAACCGGAGCGGGGGCGGGGGGGAAGGGTTGACCCTTAGAATTCAGTTACACGCGCCCCGGGGGAGCGGGACCCTTCCCCGCTGGCTCCGGATGCAAAGGGAATTGTTTGTAAAGTTCTCCCCTTCCGCCGGCTGCGCGTCGCGGGAGAATCAGCCCCGCGGGGAGCGAGTCTTTAACCACCGAGCGCATGGGGAGCAAATAGGCGAGGATCTAGTGGGTGGGCAGGCGGCGAGACAGCCCAAGGATCAAACGTGCGGAAGAGCTGCCGAGAATAACTCGCATCGAGCGTCCCTGCCGGGCTAGGGGCACCGCGCCTGCCCGTTCCGCAGCTCCGACCCGGCGCACTTACCTCAACGCGCCCGGTTCGCCTCCCCGGACGGTCTGTCATTTTAGACGCTTTTTAGGACCCTGGGACCATTTCGAGCCGCGTGTCCCCTCCCCCTCGCTTGCCCCCAGGCCTCTTTCGGAATGAGGGGGACACGCGCGTTCGCTGTGCCCGCTCGCCAGCCCTTTGGAGGCAAAACGCTGCGCAATTCCACGATCGCTCCATCCCTCGCAACTTCCAGCCCCGCTACTTCCGAGTTCGGCGCTATTGCTGCGGGACACGGGCCTTGTCACCAGGGGATTTCTTTTTTCAAGGCGCTATCCTTCCCTCCACATCCGCTCTCTAGCTTAGGATTGGCTTCGGCTGGAGTAATTCTGTCCCCTCTGGAAAGATGCGATGTCTGGAAAGGCACTTACACAGCTAGCCCGGCTCGGTAGCAGGTAGCTCTAGGGACGGGAAAAAGATCTGGGGACAAGCAGCCTCATCTGCAGGCCTTTAAATAATTTAGCAGCTGGTAAGAGGCACTTGGCACTAGAAACCATCAGACCAGGGGGCTTTAAACAAATCAAGGGCCGTTTTAATGACAGAGTCGCTAGCCAAGCTGCAGTCTGTGAATCATTATTGGAAGCTGAAAGGCGAGGAAAGGGAAAGCAAACCTGAAAGCAAAGAATAAACTCCAAAAAGTGCTGGATTCAGGGACATGCATCAGAGAGAGAGAGAGAAAGAGAGAGAAAGAGCTGGCACACAGACAGACAGAGAGAGCTGGTGCACGCACACACACATACACACACACACACACAGAGCTGGTGGCACACACACACACACACACACAGAGCTGGCGCACACACACACACACAGAGCTGGCGCACACACACAGAGCTGGTGGCACATACACACACACACACAGAGCTGGCGCACACACACACACAGAGCTGGTGGCACATACACACACAGAGAGCTGGCTGGCGTGCACACACACACAGAGCTGGTGCACACACACACACATACACACACACAGAGCTGGCACAGAGAGAAAAAGAGAGAGAGAGAGAGAGAGAGCTGGTGAACGCACACACACACACACACACACACACACACACAGGTGTCTAACCTGTGAGTTCCTCCCAGTACCTGGAGAGCTCCCCACCTGTGGCAGAGTTTGGGTGGAAAGTTTATTCTGGGAGCTGCAGGCTCCCGTGGCAAGTTGAGGGTCTCCGCAGATTCTGTTCACCTGCTCTGCTGGGCTCTAGATGAATCTGGCCATTAGTGAGGGTGGGGTGGATGGAAATTGCTCCCTCCCTGCAGCTGTCGCTTTTCGGCTCGGTCGCCCCCGACTCTGGGAAAGCCGACGGCACCAAGGACGGCCGAGCTCTGCGTTGTCCCCCCTTCGGAATGGCAGCTCCACGCTTTCTACCCCCTCTTTTTATTGACACGGAGCCTCCTCCTGTCACCGAGCCCCAGCTCAGCACAAGCTCTCCGGAGCCAATCGGGGGAGAGGGAAGCTCTGAATAATCAGTCACACAGACACCTCGACGCCTCCCTGAGTCGGGCTCCCCACGATCCGCAGGCCCTTTGACCAGTAACACCTCAAAACCGACACGAGGCACCTGCTCCAAGCAGGAGTGTGCCAAAGGGAGCGGTGTCCACACACACACACACACACACACACACACACACACACACACACACACTGCTGGGCTGAGGCACCACCAGACAGAGGCTGCGCCAGACACAAAGACAAGCCCTTCCATGGCAGCCTAGAACTTTCCGGGGACTGTGTTAGTTCTAGTCAGACTGTGCTCGGAGGCTGTCGGGGGCGAGGCGCACCTCACCTCAGGCAGTGGATTCACATCCGGTCTGGACTGGCAGTCCCCTTAAAGCCACCCGTCTGCTGGCCACCTGGTGTGAGATGAGCTGGGTGGGTCTCAGCCCAGCTCCCAGGGAACAGAGGAAACTCACTGTGAACACAGGAGGCCCGGGGCTGATCTGCCCTCCCTACCCACCCCCACAAATGGCCCCTGCGATGAGAGGGGCGGCCATCTTGGCAGGAGGCAGCCCAGGGAGAAGGCGCTGCCAGCACCCTGCGTGGCCCTCATCAGTGGCTCGATACTGGAATTCAGGCTCCAGGCCCGTGGATCGCTCAGCAGCTCAATTCAAACATCACCCAGGACGAGTCCAAATCCGGGAAGCTGCCACCTGCCCTCACCTGTTCTCCAAACACCAGGCAGCCTTCGGCGGCTGATGGGCAACGTCCTGGAGATGGCGTCGAGCTCCCGGGGCGATGGGAGAGACGAGAGCAGGCACAGGGACGTGGACTCTGGGGAGAGGCCTGACTCAACTCACTGGATGTGTCTTTCCCGATATTACACCCCGGGACGCAGGCCTGGTAGATTCCGATTCCTGCCCACCCTGTCCCCACCCCACTCCCACCAGCCAGCCCCTTCTTGTGGCAGAGACATTTGTCACAATGCCAGGAGGCCTCAAAAGACCCTCCCCGGACCTTACCTCTGCCGAGGGCGGTGCTCAGACACCGACCGTCTCCGGCCTTCGTCTCCAAAAAGACCCAGACGGGAACCAGCCAGGGCCGAGCGTGCCTGAGGCAAAGGGACTCCGCAGCCATAGGGACGCTTCTCGGTGGCTTCAGCTCTCTCCTCCCTCCCTGCTTTGTGCATGCAACGGTCCCTTACCTTGACCTTCCAAGGCTGCGTACGGAACAAGCCTCTTCACTTGTTCTAAAGCTCCCACCTGCGCTCGCTATTGAAATGCAGGTCTTTATTCAGAGCCAGGGGCTGGCCTACCACACTCCACCCCCCCTTCCCCGGCACATCCAGCTAGTGAGAGTTACCTTGGAAAACAGACAAAGAGATGGGAATACCGCTAACACGGAGGGGAGTGGGAGGTGGCCGGACCGGGGGAGGAGGGCAGAAATGTGCCCAGATTCTATTCCCAGCCCTGATTCTGATTCACTAGGGCCCAGATTGGCGTCAGCTCATTGTTAAATGTACACCAAGCAGGCGCACAAGCTAAGATTGGCATGTACAAGCCTTGACAGGGCAAGGGTCCCTCTAATCTTTTCCACCCATGTGCAAATTTTTTTCTATCCATGTGCGGAATACATTGCTACGTGCACCAAGGCATGTGTGAAGGTGCACCACCAGGGGAAACAAGCATCCTAGCTGTGGACACTGCTCATCAGCTGTGCGGCCTTTGAATCTCTCCTGTGCACAGATTACAGAGAACACTGAGTAGGGGTTAAGCTTGAGAAGATCGGGCCTAAAGTACATTGTGGAATATCTGGGCCTGCAGGCAAGTCACCCAAACTTTCCGGGCCTCAGTTTTCCCATCTGTAAAATGGGGATTCAGTGTAGCTGAGAGGGGCCATTCACCATGTAAGAGCGTTAGGCGAAAGAAGCTACACAAGGAGCATTTATCATTAGATCTCCTTATTGCCATGTTTCATCCCAAGCAGCAAATGGAGCCACAAAAACCAGGCTGAAGTTACAGCTCATCAGTCGTGCCTGGTGTGATGTAGCGTTGGTACCTTGCTGGTTGCGAGGCTTGGGCTGTGGGTGACCCCCACTGGCTGCTGTCTGTACCACGGCCCAGCAGAGTAGCTGATGGGTCAGGTAGGTAACCTGTTCTACCAGTTACCTCCCAGGGGGAGGAACAAAGGGAGGAAAGTGGAGTGGAGCCTCTGGCTGGGGGGCAGGGCTGGAAGTTGGGCAGTTTCTGTCTGGTATCATGGAGGAAGCAGCCTAAGCAAGGGGCTGGGATTTAGGAGCCCAGTCTCCCCCATCTCAAGGGGGGGCTGAGGCATCCTTGGCCTGCCCTGTAACCAGATGACATCTGTGCTGTGCTGTATCCTGGAGAAGCAATAAACTCCCTCTATTCTACTGGCTGGTGGAGTCTGTTTGTGCCATCACAGGGGTGCAGGAGTTGTGGGAACCCCGACACGACATCACACCTGGGCATTATCCTTTACCTCTTCCTGATAAGTGTTGGGGGGAGAACGGGGGGAGGGGGAGAGGGGAGGAACCTCCTGGAAATCTACTCACCATCTTGCTTTCTCTTTCTTCCCAGCAAATCTCCAATGAAAGAAACCAGGAGGGACCACAGAGCAGGAGACACTCCACTCGGGTGATGCTCCAGAGGTTGCAAATCTGCATCCTCTTTGTCCCAGCACAGACACCTGGGTCCAAGCAGGAAAAGTCTCCCCACACCCAAGTAAAGTTTAACGCTTAAAAACGGGAGCGGTTCTGACAGGGGGCTGCACATGCTGCCTTCCAAATAGCAGCGCTAACCCGGGATCTGAAGAATGTACTATTTTTACCACCTCTCTCTCTCCAGAGGGTCGTTTCCCAGCAACCCTCCTTTCCCTTTCGCTTGAAAATTGGCTTGCCGGATACCTGAAGTGCCTTCCTGTGAACAAGGAGTTGGACGGGATGAGCAGGTAAATCTTAGTTCTCTTTAAAAGCCTCAGGAGGGCGCTTGGCGGGGATGGAGAGGGGCCCGTGAGATTTCGGAAACATTCAGCTTTTAGCAAAAGGAGTCTAACTGCCCCTCCTTTCAAAGAGCTTCTTATCGGGACGTGCACAAAGTCAGGGTGATTTTGCCCCCAGTAAGTCAAGCCTTTTGCCAGGGACAGCAGGTCCATACAGGCGAACTAGGCGGTTGCCTAGGGCACCCAGTTAAATGGGGCGCCAAATGGTGGTGCAATATAATTGAGGGGTTTGGAGGTGGGGGCGCCAATTGCATGGTTTGCCTAGGGTGCCAGTTGCTGGCAGCTAGTCTAGGGCCGCCCCTGCATATGCCAACTGCCGACGGGTATTTATAAGGGTGTTACAAGGAGGAGGGAGGAGAATTGTTCGTCTTAGCCTCTGAGAAGCAATGGGCTTCAACTGCAGCCAGGGAGGTTTAGGTTGGACATTAGGAAAAACTTCCTCACTGTCAGGATGGCAAAACACTGGAATAAATTGCCTAGGGAGGTTGTGGAATCTCCATCACTGGAGATATTTAAAAGCAGGTTAAACAAACACCTGTCAAGGATGATCTAGATCATAGGTTCCCAAACTGGGGTGTGTGTGAGGCGACCCAGCTCTCCCCCCCCCCCCCCCCCCAAGAAAGAGCCCAGTGTTTTTTTGGCCCAGGTCGGTTCCTTTTTTTTTGCTCAACAAATTTTGCTGCTATTTGGTGTGGGGGGGGGGGAAGGCCTGAGGGTTTCTCAAAAATAAAAAAGGGGGCGTGAGGCTGAAAAGTTTGGAAACCACTGATCTAGATGGTGCTTGGTCCTGCCATGAGGTCAGGGGACTGGACTTGATGCCTCTCGAGGGCCCTTCCAGCCCTAGTGTTCTGTGATTCTATGATCTGTGCACAGAGGTCAGCTTGCTAGATGCACAACCACCCAATGGTTGCGTCCATATGACCTTTGCTCATGCAAACTTTGCAGGTGCACAGCTGGCAGGCCCTCTGGAAATCCAGCCCCAAGTCAGAGCCGGTCCCATGGAAGCTGTGTGTAATCACACTCCTGCCCTGAGATTCAGCAACGAGGCCCAGGCACCACCTAAGTTCTGCTGGACTTGGACTCGGGACATAGGATCTTCTGCTGACCCTTTCCACGGGGATAAATTGACCCATGTTACTAGCCACCGAATTCCAAGACTATTCAATGCAAGTCTTGTTGTTCCAAAGGAGCCAAGGGGAAGGGGAGAGCCGGGGGACACCACCCTTTGAGACGGGATTCTCCTTTTGTGTGCAGGGCCTTTGGCTCACCAGACCAAGAGTGGACCTGCAGGGATAATTTGCACCTTTCCATAAGATACTTTGAGTGGCAGCAGGCAAATGCTCTCACATGGATACTCTGGGAATGGGGCAAGGAGTCCTGTGGGTATGGCAAAGCATTGCGTGTTTCCAAACACGGTCCTCAGAGATGGATCGGGGGCTTTCATTTCTCCGTGGGAAAGACCAGAGCTGGTGTCTGGCCACGGAGTTGGAAAGACAGGTTTCCTCCCCTGCCCGAGGATCCAGCTTGCTGCTCCCAGCTGACTGACTGACGTTAATAGATAGGAGATCTGTCTTGAGTAGGAATGCGACCGAGGGGCTGGCACCATGGGGGGGCTCGTAGGGTGCCCCTACATGCCCCCTCCCTGCCCCCTCTTCCCCTCCCCACCCGCAAGCACCAGGCACCACCATCTTGACTCCTCCCATTCTTCTGCTTGGCTTTGCACAGATGGACTCAGGCACCAGTGTAGCAAAAAGCAACGGCAAACAACAACCCCCCTGACTTTGTGGTCTGGTTGGTTAAGATCATAGTTATCCCCAGAGAGACTTAACCCTGGCTGCTACGCAGGAGGGGCGTGGTTCAAAGGCCACTGAGAGCGAGCCAAAGACTCACATTTTCATTGGGCTTTGGATCAAACTCGCCATTTCGGAGTAACGGGCGTTATTCCGGAATAACATGGTCCGCGTCTACACTACAAGCCGTTATTTCGACATTATGTCCAGCTGGAGGACGGCTTACTCCGACGCCTGTAACCCTCATTGGACGAGGAGTAAGGGCAGTCGGGGGAAGCGGGCTCTAACTCGGACTTCCTGCGGTGGAGACAGCGCCAAAAGCCGAAATAAGCTGTTTCGACTTCAGCTACGCAGTTGACGTAGCTCAAGTTGCTCAAGTTGCGTAGCTTATTTCGGCGTTGGCCCTGCCGTGTAGACGTGCCCTATGGGAATATAACGCCTGCTACCGAAACGTAGTCTCCGTAGCTGGAAACCTGTCATTTCTGGCAACCAATTCTCCCAGATTAAAACCTGGTCTCCAGGACATCAGCTGCTGGTCCCGCTGCACAGCTCGGGACATGAAATACAAAGCAGGTGAGGCCTGACTTGAAGCATAGGCCCGTATGCAGGCGTTTCGGAGGGTGGGGGGCCACAAAGGTGTGAATGCACCCCCCCCATGGTCCTCCAAGTAAGCAGAGAAATCAGCCCCAGCCTTCCTCCAGCCCACAAGCATGGGGGCAAGGCTCGGGAAGCACCATTCCTGCCTTCCCCGGGCGGCCAGAGTATGCTTACTTGGGGGGTCACGGAGGGCTGCTCTTGTACCCTTCGCCCCCCTTACCTACGGGCCCAAAGCAGAACCTCACCCCAGCCTTCCACGTTGCACCAGCTGTCGTGCGAGCTGAAATGGCTGTCAGATACATTGTTACCTGACTGTAACGCACCACTTAATCAAACATCGATATGACATCTGTTGTGCCCACACAACCGCAAGTGCAAAAGCGAGAAGCCGGGGGGAGGGAGTTTTTTCTCCCAATCTGTCCCCTAACGCATGACACATTCGAATGCACGCGGGCCGGGTGCAATTCACAAACCAGGACAAGAGGGAGAGAGGAGCCGCCTGCTCCCCGTTAACGCGTCAGGGCCGCAAACGATGGGGCGGCTCAGAATTGACAGAGCGCCCTGGAGGGCAGGCGGAATCCAGCCCCCAAAGGGGGGCACCCGAACGTCCTCCCGGCTGCTTTGCTTTGCACCAGTTTAGGTCCTCCACAAAGAACCAGCTGTGGGAGGCCAAGCCCCAGGCTAGGTTTAGTCACCCAAAGATTAAAGTCGTTGGTAATGAGATTTCTTCATAAGCGTTCGTTTCCTTTGGCTAGAGGGGAAGGTTAAATTGCTTTTGTTCCTAGAGCAGATGGAGTTTATTATTACTCTCAATTCAGGCCTGTATGGGGAGGGATGCAAAAGGGTGCGAACCTCCCCACCCATCCTTCATGGTCTGCCATGGGGCCGATTCTGGCCAGCCTGGGGAAGGCAGAGGCAGCACAAGGCCCCAGCCTCCCTCCCTGGTGCTCCAGGGGAAGGCTGAAGCTGCTTCCCCTTTCCTCCCCAGGAGTGAGGCTGGGGGCGGGGCAGGGTTGCGGGGGCGGGGCAGGGTTGCGTGGGCGGGGCAGCCACCAGCCCCTCCCACAGCTGGCACACACCCCCTCCCAGAAATTCTTGCATACGGGTCTGCAATTTATGTTCCAGGTGCTCTCTCTCCCTGTGTGTGTCTCCTCAACAGCCTCTGCTCTAGCTAGTGTTGAAATTCCTCCCGACTTACATCGCTGGGTGCCCCTCCATTTCCCGCAGCCTGACTTCGTCTAACGCTGCCCGGTCACCGACCATCTGGGGCCCGCTCCACTGCTCAGGCCAGGGAACAGCTAGCTGCAGGGTCTTCAGCGGAGTCAGGGAAATGACAAAAATGAAAACCCACCCACCAGTGAGCGTAATTAATATTCATCTATCTCTTCCTAATGGGAGACTGTCTCTGACTCATGCTGACATTTCGCTGGGACAATGGTAATTAAGCACCTGGGTACAGGAGACAAATGTGCAGTAATAGAAAAGTTAAGTTTTCCTAACTAGCGCAGTTAAAAGCGGGTTGGGAGGGAGGAGGGATTCGCGGGAGCCGCAGGCTAGTGGAGAAGCAAGTGGGAGTTCAATTCAGCTACTGTCACCCAGCTCCTCTTCGCCACGGCCAGCCAGCAGCTCCTCCAAAAGCCCTGAGGTCTTGCCTGGAACCTTCCAAATGTCCTTGAATGAAATCGGCTCCTGGCTGAGTTCCCCCCTTTGGGTGGCCAGGTGGTTCCTCCAAGAACAGGAAGGAACCTGTCCCAAGGGATCCCTGCGTGGCCATTAGGACAACAGGCCCCC
Organism: Apalone spinifera; assembly: GCA_030068395.1. Classification (NCBI taxonomy): domain Eukaryota; kingdom Metazoa; phylum Chordata; order Testudines; family Trionychidae; genus Apalone; species Apalone spinifera. Next base: position 29,476,208 of record JANRFK010002932.1, on the reverse strand, counting down.
ACCACCAGCAGCCAATGGACGTGGACACGGAGGCCCACACAGCACCAGGCGTAGTCGAACGTGAAGGGGCTGCTGCCTTACTTTGGAGGCAGCGTAGTGTAGCACCAGGCTAATAGAACGAGCCGGTGCAATGTCTTCTGGGAAACAGGAGAGTCCGAGTCTGGGGAGAGCACGTGGAGCTGTTCTACTGTTGTGAGTTCACTTAAAATCCAGCAAAGTTCGAGGGGCTGCTTCCCAGATCTACCCAGATAGACGGGTGTTTCTGAGCATTGTTACAGGCTGGGGACCGACTGGCTAAAAAGAAGCAGTTCTGCAGAAAAGAACCCGGGGATTGACGGTGGATGAGAAGCTGGATATGAGTCAACAAGGCGCCCTGGTAGCCAAGAAGGCTAATGGCATAATAGGGGCATTAGGAGGAGCACTGCCAGCAGATCCAGAGAAGTGATTATTCCCCTTTATTCGGCTCTGGTGAGGCCACATCTAGAGTATTGTGTCCAATTCTGGGCCCCCCACTGTAGAAAGGATGTGGACACATTGGAGAGGGTCCAGCGGTGGGTGACCAAAATGATTCGGGGGCTGGAGCGCATGACCTATGAGGAGAGGCTGAGGGATTTGGGTTTGTTTAGTCTGCAGAAGAGAAGAGTGAGGGGGGATTTGAGAGCAGCCTTCAACTTCCTGAAGGGAGGTCCCAAAGAGGATGGAGAGAGGCTGTTCTCAATAGTGACGGATGGCAGAACAAGGAGCAATGGGCTCACATTGCGGTGGGAGAGGTCCAGGTTGGATATTAGGAAAAACGATTTCCCTAGGAGAGTGGTGAAGCACTGAGCTGGGTTCCCTAGAGAAGTAGTGGAGTCTCCATCCCTAGAGGTGTTTAAGTCTCGGCTTGGCAAAGCCCTGGCTGGGTTGATTTAGCTGGGATTGGTCCTGCCTAGGGCAGGGGGCTGGACTTGATGACCTCCTGAGGTCTCTTCCAGCCCTAGGATTCTATGAGGCCATCCCTAAACAAAGCATTGATGGCATCAGAGCTGGGAAACTACTCAGTTCAGAGAGTTCAGCTAGAAGCGCCTCTGGCCCTCTCTGAACTCTGGCCCTCTCCCATGACTGCATCTTATGGCTCCACAGCGTGCATGATGCTGTCTGTGGGCAATGGATACTTCCCCAGGCCGATGAAGCTGCCAGAACCAGCACTGACCTCCAGGCAGGCGCAGGTAACTCTCTGCCGCAAGTCCCCAGGTGATAGCCACCAGCATGCCCGACTGTGGAGCAATTCTGGGAAGGGTGGCCAGCGAAAGGGAGGTCACCGCTGCGATCTGCAGACAAGCCAAGCGGCAGAGCTGGCTGGCAGGCCTGGCGACAGAACGTGGCGTCCTCAGGAGACCAGCTGCTTCCCGGAGGAACCGCAGTAAGTACCAGAAACGTTGGAGACTGGGTGGCTCGCAGGCCTCGTTATGGGGATCTGGCATCTCTGGAGGGCCGGCTTTCTTCCCGTCCACACTGAGCCCGACCGAGAGTCGCTACCATCCAAGCACCCATCACGCCGAACGGGAAATGAGTTGTCTTGGCCTCTGCCTTGTTCCTGTATCATTAAAAACACCCCAAAAAACTAAAGATGACAACTGGCCCTAATTGCTCCCTGGCTGGCAGCCTCAGCACGCAGGCAGAAGGAGGCAGTCGGCTACGAGCAGTGAGCTCCTCTCAACACACACAAGACTAAGGGGGCAATGGAAATACACAGCCCTTCGGAAGATCTTTCAATATTGGCTCAGAAAGAACAGAAGAACAGCCAGACCGGGCCAGACCAAAGGTCCACCCAGCCCAGTCTCCTGTCTGCTGACGGTGGCCCAGGCCAGGGGCCCCAGAGGGAGTGAACGGAACAGGGAATCCCCAGTGGTCCTGCCACTGTCATCCATTCCCTGCCCTGACAAACAGAGGCCAGGGGCACCGTTCCTACCCAAAAGGGAGCCTTGGCTCAAGCTCTCTGCTCTTTCACTTCACCAGGCCCCCGGCCTTCGTCTCCACCTTCCCCGCTTAGACAGGCAGCGCAGCAGGTCAGGGATTCATTTAAGCACCATGAATGGCAAAATGGCCCCGACAAGAGGGCAGAGAGCTGGCAAGGAAGGGGAGCAGCAGAGGGGAGAGAAAGGGAGGTTGAAGGACTCCGTGAGAGAAGCCCATGTCCAGCTTGGGAAGGAGGCGGAAGACTTTCTCCGGGAGGCTGGCCGCGAGCGGGTACACTGTGCAGAGTGTAGGAAAGGATCGTAACAGCCAGCATGTGAGTACCCCTGTGTGACGGCGCGTTTGGGTTCTCTCGTCTCCTGCACCCCCGTAATGGCATGAACAGACTCCACCAGCCAGTCGAATAGAGGGAGTTTATTGCTTCTCCAGGATACAGCACAGCATAGATGCAATCAAATTACAGGGCCAGGCCCAGGATGCCTCAGCCCCCCTTGAGATGGGGTGGGGGCACTGGGCCCTCAAATTCCAGCCCCTAGCTCGGCTGCTTCCTCCATGATACCCCGACAGAAACTCCCTCACTCACTTCCAGCCCTGCCCCCAGCCAGGGGCGGCATTCCCCCTTCCTTTGTGTCTCTCCCAGGGGGGTAGCTGGTCAGACAGGTTTGAAGCCCCTTTTGCGTAATGACTCATCCTCTGCCCTGCTGGGCCGTGCTGCAGGTAGCAGCCAGTGGAGTCACTCACAGCCCAGGTACCCCCACTACGTCACACCCTGTCAGCTGCCTGACCGCACTGCTGGCACTGATCTCATGCCCGGTACCTCCCAGCTGGTGTCCACTCCTAGGGCAGGAGAAATAAGGGCTATAGAACAAGGAGCGCCTGAAGAGACGTCTGAATCAGTCTCCAAGTTGGGGCAGTGCCGGTGTCACACTGGAGAAGAGCCAGAGCCGCTTCCCGGGAGGATGGGGGGGTCATTCCTAGGGTTAGACAAGGGCACAGTGGGTCCGTACCCAACCTGGGAGAGGAATCCATAGAGCTCCTGCCGTGCGGCTGCCACAGAAGAGCTGAGCAGCCACATCTAGGCCTGCTGGGATGAAGCTTGAGCAATGGAGAACCAAGGTGCCTCCGGGTAGGATCAGCCAAGGAGGGTCCACCCTGAGGAGTCAGGCGTTTGGAGAGGTCTGGCGGCCCCAGAAGTTTGGTGGAATCCGAAACGCAGCGCAACACCCGTTCAGTGTCCCAATGGGCGTTTACTCTAGCGAGAGGGTCTGCTCGGAGAGGGGCAGCAGCAGGGCTGGTTTTCAAGCAAGGCTGCCTCACCTCGGCGGAACAAAACATCCCCAAAGCCTGGGGCCCCTCATTCCCCCCCTTCCCCCAGTGCCTCTCCCAGCCCCATTCCAGCAGCTACCGGCCAAATCACTCGTTTCTCAGTGGGCCTGCTGCCCCGGCTCCTCGAGGTGCCTTTCTGGAGCAACCAGGCAACCCTCTTCCCCTGGAAGAAGGGAACGGATCGGTCTGGCGGTGAGGGGAGAGGCTGGAGAAACTGGGCTGTTTGGGATCCCATCAGCCAGATTTTCCGGTTTACAATGAAACTCAGCGACTCACTGGACCAGCTCACAAACTAGCCCGGTGACAGACTCCTGCTTTATAGGCTGCCTCCACCCCAGCACTGGTCATAGAATCACAGAACGCTAGAACTGGAAGGGACCTCGAGAGGTTAAGTGCAGCCCCCTGCCCTCCTGGCAGGGCCAAGCACTGTCTAGTCGCAGCTGATTGGACTTTGCTGGCTCAGAATATTCCAGTTACTACACGGCCAGGGCAGGTCTTAGTATCCCGGGAACCCCCCGGCCACCCCAGCATGCTAGTGCTGGGGATAGCGAGCAAAGCCCCCATTGCATGGTGGAACGGGCCAGCAGGGGGAGCTGCGTGCTGCAGCTTTTCTAATGGCTCTGCGCAGAATGGAGCTGTCTCTTTCCTGGCACCCCACCTTCCCCACTGCAGGGACCATCCCTTGGGCCAGGCTGAGCTGGGGCTGTGAGCCTCCCAGCCCTCATGTGCCTGAAGCCACGAAGTTACCCGGTCAGCACTGAAGCTTGAGACAAAGAAAGCAACCAGGGCTACAGCTCGGCTCTGCAAACCGGCTCCTTGCGGGAGCTGCCGCTGAACAGCAGGCAGGTACAAACTCAGCAGGTACCCACCGGCCCGGGCTTGTGGGCTTGAGCAGGAAGGGAGAACGCTGGGGTGGAGGTTCGAGGTCATTCCATAGCAGGGAGCGACATTCTCTAGTAAACGCTGCACCGCTGCAATACAAGGATCTAAACGGGTGTTACAAGGAGGAGGGAGGAAAATTATTCTCCTTGGCCTCTGAGGCTAGGACAAGAAGCAATGGGCTTAAACTGCAGCAAGGGAGGGTTAGGCTGGACATTAGGAAAAACTTTCTACCTGTCAGGTGGTTAAACCCTGGAATAAATTGCCTGGGGGGGTTGTGGAATCTCCATCACAGGAGATATTGAAGAGCAGGTTGGACAGACACCTGGCAGGGATGATCTAGATGTTGCTGGGTCCTGCCGAGAGGGCAAGGGACTGGACTGGATGATTTCTCAAGGGCCCTGCCAGTCCTAGGGTTCTGTGATTCTAATTCTGTTGCGCTGGTGAGCAGAAAGGAACTGCTGCTTGGGTTTTAAAAGCAATTGCTAAAGGACTCTGTTGACTTCAGTCCTGTTGCATTCTGCACACGTTTCCGGACAAGACCTGTGCTAAGTAGCTGGTTCACCCCCCGTTATACCTGAGCAGGTGCAAACTGCAGCCCAGGACAGAAGGTGCGGTGCTTATTTAGAGAGGGAGAGGTGGAAGAGGGAGGACAGCAGTAAAGGATGGGAGGGAACCTCCTTCCGTGGGATTCAGCAGCCAGCGATTCCCCACACTCTACAGGTGGACGCCCATGGGCGACTGGTGCCTGTGGAGGGAGGGAGCGCATGGAGGGCTACCTAGGACAGAGAGGGGGTGTGAGGAAGCACCCACCCTATTTAGCAAGTAAGATTTTGGCAGGGGCACAAGGGGACAGTGCCTCCGAGTGCTACCATGAGTGGCCCATGGAAGCACCCCTGGATTTGCCACACCGGCCATGGCAGTGAGCCACAGGGTGCACAAATCTTACCTTCCAGACCACCTGTTTGGGGCAGCCTCTGGGAAACAGCCATGCTTCTACCTCACTGGCCTGGCCTGAGCCTGCCCTGGCATTTGCCAAGTGCTTGGAGGTCCTCCGAGGAATGATTCTCCCATCAGCTGGCACTGGGGGGTGTCTCATGGCCACAGCCAGGGCTCTGCACCCGTTGGACCAGGCAGAACAAAGACAGGCCCTGCCCCAAGGAGCTTACGACTTCAGCATGTGGTGAGAGGCAACGGGGGCAGAAAACCCAAGCGAGCGAGTTCCTGGGAGAACAGGCAGCTCCGGGGACTGACGGGGGGGGGGACACGGGGCATCAACATCACCGTGCCCGAGACGGTCCAAGCCAATGGAGACAACTGGCATCTCTCCTCTCTTGGCGAGGCTAAGGTGCGTGGATGGGTTTGTAGCCACTCGCCCTCTTGCTGCCCACGTGGTAGTTGCCCAGTAGCCAAATCAATCCAGCCACCTTGCCCAGATCCTCAGCGGTATTTCAGCACCTATTTCTCATTGAGAATCAAGGGGAGCGAGGCACCTGGACACGTTTGAGGAGCTGGCCCAAGTTCTGACGCACACAGCCACCTCTTCCTTGGGGTGCTAAGCGACTGAAGGAACAGGCTGCATCGCCCGTTCCCTCTGAGAAACGGATCGAAAGCCAGTGAAGTCAGTCGAAAGACTTTGTGGGTGGTGGGTGAAGGCCCGGTTGGGGCAAGCACCAACCCTGCCCTTTCCGCCCAAAGCACCCCCCCTTCAACAACCCCCCACCCGCCCCCTATGGCACCAAGGCCCGCCCAAC
>JANRFK010002932.1:29439903-29459292 GCA_030068395.1 Apalone spinifera | reverse complement strand
CCCCCGGAACTATCTTCTATATATTCTCCACAGGGGGATCCTCCATTAACCACACGCACATACATAACAGCAAGCAGAGATTCCTCTGCCTGTATCTGGTATAGGCCCCCCCCTCCTCCTGCCAAGCAACTCCAGTCAGGGGCCTTCCATAACACCTGTATTGCCATTCAGCTACAAGGAAGAGCAGCTGTACCTGCAACACACCTGGGTCCCATTATGTGGCTCCAGCCCCAAGAAAGGGGGGAGGGTGCCCTAGCTTTTACGGGGATTCCTTCCCCTATAGCCAGGGACAGGCAGAGTCTACTCCCCATGTTCCTCACGGTGAGCTTTCTGAAAGGTAATTGGAACCCTACGCAGGGGCACCACCCTTGGGGGACCTGCCGCTCCTCCCCGGGGACCCATCTCATTTGCTATCAGCAGAGCCAGCCTTCTCGGAGTTCGGCAGCAAGGTGCCAGGGTCTCCCCTTTGGGCCCTCGCTGTACAGTCCCGTAATGTAGCCCTTCCCTGGACATTGGGGGGAGAGGTTCCCCAGGACAACGTTCTCCTCTGAGAGTTTCCTGTACGTTCCTGCCTGCCCTAGCATCTCCCTCAGTCTGAGGCCCGAAAGCCACCCTCTCCCTCAGACCTTTCCTCGTGGGGACAAGTGGAGGTGGCTGTGTGTGAAAGCAAAAGATTTTGCTGAAGGAAGCTGTGAATTGGGGAGACCACCCTGGGACCCAGTCCCCTTCCTGCCTGAGGGGAAGGCAGGCACTGTATTGCAATGCTCTAAGCCAGTTTGAACTTGGCGTGTAATAGTGTAGTCGAGTTACCGGTGAGCAAGAGCTTATAGGTTAATGCTATAGGCTACATGCATTTCCCTCTCCCTGCCAGTAAATGTTTTAGCAGGCTGGCCAGCACCCTGGCTCAGTCCTGGCTTGCAACGGGTCCAGGACCTACCCCTGCTGCATTTCTGCATTTAAAGTGTATTGGGAGTCGGGTGGGCAGGCAGCCTGGCTCTGTCCTCGCTCCCGCTGGGTCCAGGAGCTCGGACCCCGCCCTAGACAGGGGCTGCTGCCTGTTTCTCAGAAGCAGCAGCACCAGGTGACAGGTAGCCAGTCTGCGAGGGGAGCTGGGTTTTAAACCGACTCCCCTCACAGATCATCTCCCACCTGGCGCCCCGCGCTGCTGCCTCTGATAGTGGCTGCTGTCCCCGTCCCCGGGGACTCTAGAATAATCGGCCACCCGATAAAATTTCATGAGGTTACTCGACTATTCAGTTAACCGATATTTAACATCCCTAGCTTGAACCGGCATTTGGTGACTGTCTCCCTCAGCACTCCTGCACCCCCTTTCTCCTCCCCATGCTAGTCCTGTCCTCACAGGCCTGTCAGTAAGCTTGAGCGCTGCTGTTTGCTGGGTGAAGGCCCCTCCATGCTCAGAACACATCAGTTCACCCAAAGAAACTTCAGGACCTTCTAGCTCAGTTGCCTCCGAAGCTGTGTCACTTATACAGTGATTTGTATAAGTACTTTAAAGTAGGTAGGCACCGGGTGGGGGAGACATCCCCAAAAGCTGCTGGACCCGAGGCACTTGTGTTGATCGTGCCCACCTCGTTGCACATCACTAACAGTGCTCTGGCCCACGTGCCCAGCCCGTAGAGTCCCTGCCGTGCCATTCTGCATGACCGCAGCTGGGCTATTTCCAGGCATGCACAGCTGCTGTGCCAACGTGCCGATGTTCAGGCTGCGGGGATTAACTCGCCACTCCTCCGCAGCAAGGTGCACATGTAAGGACCCTGCAGACTGTGGGCTTGACGCTTGTTAGCGGAGCGAATGTTTGTGATCTGAAATTCATTCTTCAGAATCTGCAGAGCAAAATGCAACTGGACTGAGCACCTGGGTTGGCATTCTAGTAGTGTCACACGAGGCACTGTGGGGAGGGACCGTGCAGAGCCCTAGCCTTTATACATACTCATGTTCAGAGCTCGTGTTTGACCATGTGCCTGTCGGCTGTTCCTAGCCAATGGTGTCAGTGCACACAGCTAGCTCACTAGAGAGACGCTGAACATCAATAGGGCAGTGCTTACTGGCACGTCAGCCAGCATGCTACAGCCTGGGCTCCCTGCGGTAGCTCTCAAAATACTTCTGCCGGGTCCACGATGATACAGCCTGCATGCTAGGTATAGCACAGCAGTGCATAGCCTGGGAGTTTCAAATGCCACCAGCTTATAAACATGTCTGGCTGTCTCTTCAGTGCAGGGGAATCCTTACAGCAGGTATCTTGAGCTAACAGCTGGTATCTTAAGTTAACAAGTGTATTTCAAGATTACATCTAATTGCAGCAATGGAGAAAGAGGCACCAGTTCGCTAGCTGTGAAAGGTGATCAGGGATCTGACTGAACTAAGTCACTTGGAAATGGTGAGGTTCCAGGAGGTGTTTCGGGGGCTGTCGCTGCAGCTGTGACAGGGTAGTGCATGTGACCCATGGAGTGCAGTCTCATTAACTTTCTGTAAGCTCTCATGGTCTGAGATGGAGCCACAATGTAAATCCATTCTCTTTCCTCTGAGCCTCCTGCTGCTGCCTGCTCTGTGTCTGAAAACCTAGAGGCACAAGGGAGAATGTTCTCTATGCAAAGTTCAAAAAACTAGAACTCAGTCCTTCCGTGCTCCCTTCAGAGACAAAAACCAGCAATAGACCCCAACCGTGGCGGGAGGAGAATGGTTAGTAAATCGCCCTGAAAGTCATGGATTGCAAAGAAAGCAAGGGCACAGATCAAGGGGAGGAGGAAGGCAAAATGCAGAACATAAGGGGGCTGATGTCCCATGTTGCTTTTTGCACCTATTGCAATGTAGAGGAGAGTAACGGGGGATATGATAGAGGTCTATAAAAATTATGTCTGGTGCAGAAAAAGTGAATAAGGAAAAGTTATTTACTTATTCCCACAAATAAGAACTAGGGGTCACCAAACGAAATTAATAGGCACCAGGTTTAAAACAACCAAAAGGAAGTTTTTCTTCACTTAGCACACAGTCAACCTGTGGAACTCCTTGCCAGAGGATGTGGTGAAGGCCAGGATTTTAACAGGGTTCAAAAAAGAACTAGATAGATTCATGGAAGTTAGATCCACCAATGGCTATTAGCCAGGATGGGTAGGAATGGTATCCCTAGCCTCTGTTTCTCTGGAAATAGATGACGGGAGGGATCACGTGAGGATTACCTGGCCCCACAGGGAGGGAACACCTGGCACTGGCCATTGTCGGCAGACAGGACGCTGGGCTCGATGGACCATTGGTCTCACCCAGTCTGGCTGTTCTTATGCCCCTTTTACAAAAGGCCTGCCGCTCGTGCCGCTGTTCACACATCGCTTTCCCACGTAAGGCAGCAGCACGGGGTGCTGGGTGGGAGCTGGTCTGCAAGGGGAGCCAGTTTAAAAACCAGCTTCCCTTGTGGACCAGCTGCCTGTCGCCCTGTGCTGCTGCCTCTGATACAGGGGTGGCAGCAGCCCCAGTCCGGAGGGGTTCTGAGCTCCTGGACTCAGAAGAGCTGGAACTGAGCCAAACTACCTACCTGTCTACCTCCTAATACACTTCAAATGCAGAGCTGCAATGGGGGTAGGTCCTAGACCTGTCATAAGCCAGAGCTGAGAGAGACTGCTGGCCAGCCTGCTTTTAAAAAAAAAAAAAAAAAAAGTACTGGCGGGGGGAGAAATACATGTAGTCTATAGCCTTAACCTATAAGCTTTTGCTTAACGGTTAATCAACTACACTATCACATCCCTAATCCTGCATGTATAGGAGTCCTATGAATATTCTCAGTGTCATTTATGGTCCCAGTTTGTGTAACTCTGCCATAGAAACCCTACCCTGGTCCTCACTAATCACCCAGTGTAACAATCAGCGCTCTCTTCAACATACACGTGACTTGAACGTAACGTATTGGGTTTGTTGGGCTAGATTCTCTGCTTTGGTTCCCTTCCAGCTGGCTTGCACTTTCTCAGTAGCACTAAACTGCTTGAAAGCAGCCTGAAAGGATCCAGAGCTCGGTAGTGGCATAGAATTACTCTTGCCAGTTCTATGCCACTTGCTTGCTGGTGTGAGCAAGGGAACATGCCAGAGGGGAGGCTGAGCAGAGACCATAGGATAACCCAAAGCATCCTAAGGACGTCCCTAAGTTACTCTGAGGGCCGTTTTGGTCCCCGTCTGGCCCGGGATCTGGGCCCCAGCTCTCCTCACAATCTGACCTATTGTCTAAACTTCATTGTTCTTGGGCACCTAATCTCACTTCAGGAAATTCCATTTTAGCTGCTAATGGGTCAGCTCCTTAAATGGAAGGTCTGTTTTGAAAGCAGAAAGGTGATTGAACAAAAAATGAAAATCCTGTTTTGGAAATATCACTCCTGGCGAAGCCCTGCTCTGTCAGTGACTCCCTCCAAGTTACCAGCACTGGACTTGGCCCACTGCTGTTGCCTTGACGCACGTGGTTCATTGGAGCCCAGTGGCAGAGGACGTGCTTCAAAACTCAGCCACCCAAGCTTTGCTCTTAAAACCTGGATGCTTTTTCCACATTGCTAAGCTGCTGTTTCAGCTCATTGGAGACTGTGACTGAGCTTGGCCACCATCACGCTTGTGGGACGGTATCAACAGCCCTAGGAGCTGAGTGCTTTTGCATTCCCACCTGTACCCCAGTTGCTTGTGCGCCTGCTTTCATGTGACAGGCCCACAAGGAGCCTGCTGTTGCCTTTCTAAGCAGAGTCCGCACATCCTCATGCATAGCATGCACACCGTGTAGGACAGCTGTTCAGAGCCCTTCCCAGAACAGTTTTGTTCCTGGCTGGGACTAGTCATCCCTCCTGAAATCTTGCTGCAGGGGCTGGAGCAGTGCTGATTGACACGCATTCTTGTGTTTCAATGAGGTGGTGTTAGGGATTTAATTAGGCTGAGTTAATGAAATTGTAAATTGCAAGTGCACGGAACTGACTGCAGATGTGTTTGCTCCCAAGAGGAGTGGCTGTCTCTGGTTTTCCGTTTTGTCATGCCCTTTTTCCACTCTCTCCCCAAAGGTGGTCCAGCCAGTGGATGCTGTTTTCATCTCCAGAAACAAATAACCCTTCCCTCCTCTTCCCAAGGAGAGGCTTTGCCACAGAAACTCTAAATTTAGAATACTCTTATTGGGGAGCCTGGATTTCGCCTGTCCAGCAAATGTGGCCAGTCTCTTCTTCTCCCCCTCCCCCCCACCTTTCCCCCCCTTGTTTAAAGCAGGGATTCTCAGCCTTTTTCTTTGCCCTCCCAAGGTGCTAGAAAAGCTCCATGGCCCACCTGAGCCATAGCTATTTTTGTCCATGGAAAACCAGCGCCAGCAGTAAGGGGGGAGGAAGCAGGGCAGTTATGTGGAGCCCTGTGCCACAAGAGGACCCTCAAAACTAAACTGCTCACACTTCAGCCCTGGGTGGCAGGGCTTCGGCTGCCTGCCCTGAGCCCCAGCGACTCTAATGCTGGCCCTGCTTGGCAGACTCCCTGAAACCTGGCTGTGGCCCCCAAGGGGGCCTTGGACCCCTGGCTGAGAGCTGCTGGTTCAAGGGTCTTCCTCCCACTCCTCCTTCTGATCTGACTTCCATAATTCACATAGGACAGGGAGGTGCAGCCAGATCCTTCTCTTCTAATTTCCATAGCCGTTGTCAAGGTTACAGACTGTTTATGCAAATAACCCATATTTCTCCCCACTCACCCTTACCAATCACTGACCTTTACAGAGACAGACATTAAAAAGCTGGTGGCTTGGCTTGGCTGGTGTTCTTTGGCTTTACCAGCCGTTGGAAACCCTGGTTTCTTTCCCATGTGTTCCTGGGATTTGTACTAGACTGTTTGCGGGAGGGTGGAGTCACTGAACACACTTTCAATTTTCAGCTCTGGCCACATGCTGTGGGCAAGTAGAGGCAATCAGGTTGAGTACTCTGGGTTTATGGTTAAGTGTAATTCTCAGCATGTTAGGAGGAAATATTCCAGTTGTCCTAACCTCTTCTGTCTGTGTAGCCAAGGCTGACTTCCTCATTGTAGTGAACTGACATGATGCAAGAGAGAAGATGGAAGTGCGATTTGCTAGAAGGCAAACAGCTCAGTTTTCCCTGGCTGTTTTCCCTCCCGTCCCCTGCTGGGAATATAGTTGTAGGCAGCGATATTGTCCTAAGTAATCTCTAATGGTAATCAGTCGGCTTTGTACTGGTATAAGTACATCTACATGAGGGCTTGTACCAGCGTACACCTATATTAGCAAAAAACCATCCCCCTTACCCAAGAGTCGTTGCCAGTAAGTAAAACGTCAAGAACTCGCCAAGGAGCTGACGAGCATGGCGTGGTTTTCAGATTTCAGGGGGAGCCTGCAGGCCCTAGAGTAGAACTGGTCACTTGCAGTCTGAGCTCTCTAGATACTACGGAGGGTGGGCCCAGGTTTACCTCTGGGCTACCTGTAAACTTTTATAGCAAACTGTCCTTTAAACCGGAGTCTAGGAAACAGTTGTGACTGTGGCAGGAACTGCAAACATTCTGCAGCTCCCTGGTTCCCTAGGTCAGCAAAAGCGATGACACTATAGAGATGAGGGTGGCAGTCAGCCAGTCTGCAGCCTCCTGCATAATTTACAAGTGACACTCAACAGCAGTGATCACCAGCATGTTCTGGCGAGGAGAGCTCTGGCTAGACTCATCAGGCTCCATTTAAAATATCACTGTCCTCCTTACTGTTACTCCCCTCTTGCTGTCTCTGCCGTTACCATGTGCTTTTTTGTTTCTTTGTTTAAGGCGAAAGAATCTTGGGCTACGCCGAGGAGCCCTGTTATCTCTGGTTCGTCATGGAGTTCTGCGAAGGGGGAGATCTGAATCAGTACGTGCTCTCGCGGCGACCGGACCCCGCCACGAACAAGAGCTTCATGCTCCAGCTGACCAGCGCAATTGCCTTCCTGCACAAGAACCATATTGTGCACAGGGACCTGAAGCCGGACAACATCTTGATCACAGAGAAGTCTGGCACCCCGGTTCTCAAGGTGGCAGACTTCGGACTCAGCAAGGTCTGTGCTGGCCTGACGGCTCGGGGCAAGGAAGGGGGGAATGATAATAAAAATGTGAATGTGAACAAGTACTGGCTGTCTTCAGCCTGTGGCTCTGACTTCTACATGGCTCCGGAGGTCTGGGAAGGACACTACACGGCCAAGGCCGATATCTTTGCGCTGGGCATCATCATCTGGGCCATGATCGAGAGGATAACGTTCATTGATGCAGAGACCAAGAAGGAGCTTCTGGGGACCTACATCAAGCAGGGCACGGAGATTGTGCCCGTTGGGGAAGCACTGCTAGAAAACCCAAAGATGGAGCTGCATATCCCCCAGAAACGCAGGACTTCCATGTCTGAGGGGATCAAGCAACTCTTGAAAGACATGTTAGCTGCTAACCCACAGGATCGACCTGATGCCTTTGAGCTTGAAACCAGAATGGACCAGGTTACATGTGCTGCTTAAATTCAGGGCAAAGCATTAGTGCATCTTGCATTTGGGTAAGTGTCCTGCGGTTTTTTTTCTGCGACTTCTTTCTTCGTCTATTGCACCCTCCCACGTAATGGCTGTACTGTGTAATGGCACTGGGGAGCTTTTTATATTCTCAGAGCTATTTATCCACTGACTCATGTAAGAACTGCTTCCTGAGGCTTTCACCCACCTCTGTTTAAACCAAAAAAAAAAAAAAATCATAAAAAGGAAAACCGAACTAGCAGCAACCCTGTCTCCTGTTCTCCAAAGCCTGGGTTGGAGGCCGTGTCTAACCAGTCTCCCTGCGAGGAGCCCTGCCTCACTGGCCAGCGTGAGGCAGGGGGCCAGCTTTCCTGCAGGTTCATTCTCTACACACTGACCAACCTGGCCACCTGCAAGGTATGCTCCTCTGACCCTTGCGTGCTGTGCACATGAGGAGATGGAAGGCTTCACTGGCAGCCTTGCCACTAATTAGAGAGCTTCCCTTTGCAGCCCTAGAGCATGCTCAGTTGTGGTGTTTGCGTGTAGTCTAGCAGGTGTCTTCTGCTCGCGCACCAGTGGAGCTCATCCCTGTGCTCCAAGGCCTTCCCAGGCTAAGGGGCCAGAGGCCGCTCCCGAGCTATTTTCTGGTGACAGTTCAGTTGTGCTCAGCTACTTCATCCTTTTTTCCCCACCCAGGAACCTCCACTACGTGATGCAGTTTGACTGCCCCTAGTTTAGGTAACTGAGAGGCAGGCACAGTGCACATCAATCTCCTGGCCCATCCCCACCAGGCTAACGCACTGGAGTGATAACGGCCTGGTTGAATTTGAAGTGCTAGTAAAGTGCCTGGTGAGTCTCTTACATACGCAATCCTGCTTCACCTCAAAGGAATGTAGCTGGTCATGTTTCATTTCTACTTCCTATTCCCAGTACTAAACAAGGGAGTTCCTTCCAGTATTGTGCAATGCCAGACACTTGTTCCTGTTTTTGGCACCGTTGTGCTATACAAGCCTTCACAGACAGCAAGTTGACAGAAGTGTTGTCTTTTAACAGATTGCTCCCTGCTCAGTTGAAATGGAACCTCTTTCCTACTAGGCTCAGTTCCTAAACCACCTGTAGGAGCCCCCGAATTCAAAGAGGAAAGGCTCATGGTTTGCTCTTGCTGCTGCTGCTGCTGTATTCCGAACCGAAAGCATTCCAGTGGCCAAAAGCATGCTGTGTGCAAGCTGAAGAGCTAGGGAGTGTGGTTACGTTGCACTGCTGTCCTTAGTAACTGGGAAGTATTTATTGGTAGCAAATCCACTTGGAAACAAAGCAGTGACTAGAGACCCACCCCCGCCAAAGAACTGGGGTGAAACTGGAAAACTGCAGATCTGGGAGATAAAAGTAAAACTTTGGAGAAGCTCGGCTTCCCAAAGGGCCTGCCGTACTGTCTGTTACACTGACCAGGAGGGATCTGACATTTGGTTAGCAGGGAAAATGACTAATCTGGAACTTAGCCCACCTGTTCTGCGTGCTCTGAGCAGGAGACTGGGGAGGTCCTAGTCTAAATATGAGAAGAGAATTACAAATTTCCCCCTGCCTCATGATGGAGTTCTGCCACGCGTGGTAAGATCACCCTCTAGGCCAGGGGCGAGGAACCTTCTTAGGGTCGGGGGCTGCTGACCCACAGAAAAATCAGCTGGAGGTCTGGGCACCGCACACAAGTGAGAAGCCAAAAAAAAAAATCACTCCCCCACATTCCTCTGATAAGCCTGAGCCTCCCTAGGCTCTGGTGTAGCAGATTTTCTGTGCTTCAGCCCCATGGGAGGATGGCGGGGCTGGAGCACCAGTGTAGGCTCCCCAATGCTGGAGGGTGGGCGCCTCGAGGGCCAGATCCAAGGAAGCTAGGGGCTGCATCCGGCCCCCGGGCCTTGGGTTTCCCCACCCCTGCCCTAGACAGGCAATAACATGCATGGCCAACAGGGTGAGTTCAGGGCACTTTGGCAGCCCTGGCTCCTAATTTCCTCGCTGCTGTTGATTTCTCTTGACCTGAAGGGAGCATTTCAGAGCTTATGCAATTTGATGTGTGCTCTCCCTCCCCTTTCTCTAGACATCAGTTTGGAATGTGCCCAGACAAGTACGTTATATGGGGCATTTCTTACCAGTGTAAGAAACTGGTTTTCTCAGCTGAAGAGCTGCTGTCCTAAACTCGGATATTTTTGTGTAAATCTGGCTTACCCAGGGCAGGATACTCCCCTCTAGCACTTATGGATGTGATAAAAGGTATGTCACCGTGCCTGACTGAACAGAGGATCCTTCGCCGTGGATAATGCAGGTTTCCTGATGGGGCGAGGTAGGGAGTTGACTGAATCTGCAGAATTGTGAACCCTTGAAATGGACTTTACCTGTTCTGGTGTGAGTAGGTGCTGCTCGACTAGCTTACTGCGCTTTTTGGTCTTAAGGGAAGCACTGAATGTTTTCCTCCTCTGGGGGAGGGGGAATACTATTTTTAAAGCAGCTGGCATCCTGCATCTCCCCAGAGGTCCCTGTTTTGCCTCTGCTGTTGCCATCTGTGATCACTCCTGCTCTAGCATGAGGCTGCTGAGTTATGTAAGAAGCCAGTGCCCTCCGGGGAAAACCAATTCTGCACATATCTGCAGAATAGTAAACGCGGGGATAATAAACACAGAGGACAGTCCTACCCTGCAGCTGTTGACTTAAAACCCCGGCTGCCTGCGCAGATTTCCCCCCTTCCCTGGCCATGGGTGGAGCCAGCAATGAGCTTTCACCAAAGGCTTCCTTTAGTGACCCAGCTACAGCGGAGGTGGTGCCCACTTATGTAAGGAAATGGAACGTGCCATAGCGGCCTTGTTCTGCTTGTCCCCAGTTGCTGAGCAGAACACTGGGCATACGTTCACTGTCGCCTTGATGCATCCTGTCGCCCCGTGGGGAAGAATTTCTCTGGCTGCTTCCCTGAGCGCGGTGCTGCTTAAACAGAGCATGCACCCCCTCCAGGAATACGTTCTTGCTGCAAGTGTTACATTGCCCCTTATGAACTTTGCCTCCTGACTTGCTGTACCTGCTGTTGAGAGCCAGCCGCTCCCAACTGCCTGCCTGAAGAGTTAAGGACAAGAAGCTTCAGACTGTAAAGTTCATGTCCTGGTTTAGACAGCAGGTCATGTTGCCAGCCAGAGCTCACCCATTCTTGGCATTGCACTGGCTGTCTCTGGCTTCGCAGGGTCCCAAAAGACTCTTGTCTTCACATTTATGCTACAGATATTGCAGATCTGTCGCTAGGCACAACAGGTGTGGAGACAGCGAATAAGGAAAAGTTACTGTTCTTATAACACAAGAACTAGAGGTCACCAAATGAAATGAACAGGTAGCAGGTTTCAAACAAACAAAAGGAAGTTTTTCTTCATGCAGCGCACAGTCAACCTGGGGAACTTCTTGCTGTAGGAGGTTGTGAAGACCAGGATTTTAACAGGGTTCAAAAAAGAACTAGATAAATGCATGGCGGTTAGGTCCATCAATGCCTATTAGCCAGGATGGGTAAGAATGGTGTCCCTGGCCTCTGTTTGTTAGGAGCTAGAAATGGATGACGGGGGAGGGATCACCCTGTTCTGTTCATTCCCTCTGGGGCACCTGGCATTGGCCACTGTGCAGACAGGACACTGGACTAGGTGGGCCTTTGGTCTTACCCAGTCCATGGCTGTTCTTGCCACCAAAAGCTTAACCAACGTTTATGGCTTCATGTAGGAAAATGTTCCGGCCAGAGCCAGCCAGAACCAATGGGAAACTTGGAAGCTCATCTGCCTGCTGGTTTTACAGCCTGAGTACCCCAGAGCTGTCTATCCCACTTGGTTACTCAGACTGGTCTGGTTGTACCTGGCTGCACAAGCCCTGACTCTAAGAATAGAAGGCCTTCCCTGCAATGCTTGGGTGCATATTTCACTGAGATGAAAGGAAGGTAGGTTCTCCCCGCACCTTCCTCACTTGAGTAGACCCTTACAAGAGTCAGACTTTGTGGAAGCCCTGATCCTGGAGGGTGCTGTCACGACACCCAAGGCCTTTTATGCACGATTTTCTGACCTTTCCCTTTCCAGGGATGTGATTCAGAAGCCATTCTAGTCCGGCCAGAAACTGAGCTGTTGGCTCCTGGTGGGTGAGCTCAGGTTAATGTAGGTGTTTAGCATTGTTATCGCATGTGCATAACACATTAAGGAGGGCTTACGGCTGCATGCCTCCAGGGGGAGGCTGGCTGGAAGCATGGCAGGAGTTGGATAATGTTACTGTCAGCATTGATGTGGATTCAGATTCTGCCTTGTCATTTTGCCCCGTTCCACTGTGGGACAAAATGTAAAAGGGCAGAAGCAGCCCAGGCAGGTCCTTTGTGACTAGAGCCGGAGAAGGTTTCCTTCCTTGTTTACGCGGCAGTTACCATCCTGTTCTGTGGTCCGGTAGGAGGACGTGCTGCTTGGTCACAGCCAGCAGCAGCAGTTCCCCCTTTTCCCAGCTGTGCACTGTGTTCTAGTGTTGTAGCCACTGTGGAATATGTACGTGCCGGGCTTCCCTCTCACTGAGTTACTGTGGCGGCAAACCACAGGCTGTGTTTACAAGGGAGGCCAGTTATTTATAGTTGCAGATGAATTTAGCGCTGGATCTACTTATGCAGCCAGGAGCATAGGGCAGGCTGGCAGGGACGAGCTGTCTGGAGAGCTCACTCTGCTCAGGTGAGTGACCATGTGGGGACCAACATTGGCCACAGGAGGGTTGAGGCTAATGACATGAATGGTTGTGAGGGGCTGCAGGAGAGGGGCCATGCTCGTACTTACGACTAGAGCTTTTGTGGGTCAGCTGGAGTCCCCCCAACATCTTCCACCACATAGTTCTGACCCTCTCCTTTCCATCCCACCGTTCCAGCACCCAGAGTGACTGGCTCCAGAGCGCCCATTTTCTAAGCCCTGGACTGGAGCGATCCCTCTCTCTGGCCCAGTGACTGTTCCACTCATTCCCATTCTCTCTCTGCAGGCCAGGGGTTAAGCTCCCATATAGGCGGTGGGGAAACCCTGGTCCCAGGCCCCCAGAGAGCAATGGCTGCTATAGGAGGGACTTGGCACCCCACAGCTCAAGGGCTAGATGCTTCTGAGAGGTGGGAGACTCTTGGTGAAATCCTTTCTGATAGAGCAAGCTGCCTGGCAGCCCTCTTGCCCTGGTCTTGGTGCACATGCACCTGGCGTGTCGCTCTTGGCATATGCCTGCCATTGTGATCTCAGATCAGTAACTTCCCTAGGTCACTTCTTCAGAGGGTGCCCTGCCCTGGCTGAGCAGCGGGGGAATGTCCAGAGACCTAGTTTGAGACCTGTGAGTGTATGCAGACAAGCTACAGGGACCAGGTGACTTGTAAAATGGAAGGGGTGAGTGGGTGGGTGTGTATTTTGGCCCTTGGTTCAAATGACTCCCAGGTTTGAACCACAGAGTCTATCTGCACCCTCTGAGGTGCAGCAAATTTCAAGGCCAGCTGCCTAAATCTGGATTTTACAGCTATGAGAGTCTGCTTTTAACCACATGGTGATGGTCTGCCAAAGCTGCAGCAGAGACTGGATTCCTCTACACTCAGGAGGGCTCGTATTGGCGCTCAAGTGTGGTTTTAATCTCTGCCCGGCACAGCTGTGGGAGGGGCTGGGTGTGGGAATGAGCCTGAGGAAGAGCTGCTGTGGTTTTTGTTAACATTGTTACAGATGCAGGTGAAGCGGGACCCGACTCTCTCAAGGCTGCAGTGAGTGTGGAGTAGTGGGCGGGTAATGATTTGATGGGGTTGCAGGGCCTGGCAGAAGTTGTTTCTCAAACTGACATACTGCGGCCAATTTATGCCGCTCCTTCTGTTACCTCTTTCAGCCTCTGCCACCTTCTTCCTTCTGAGACGGCTGGAGAGGTTCACTTTTCCCCTGGATGGGTTTCTGTTCAGTGTCTTTACCAGCACTGTATGTTTTCTGGTGACTCGCCCCCTGCTCCCCAATCCCATTATGAATGTGAGGTGGTGGTTTTCCCCTGCCAGCCAGTGTGCCATCTTAGTGATTTATCACTTATGTGCCAAATCATTAAGACCTCTTCAGTCTCCTTTCTGACTTGCTGACTCCAGTCCCTGTGGAGTACCGAGTATGGACAGGGATGCCATGTCCATATGCCCATCCTGCAACACTTCTCTTTGCTCTGTTTCTTCAGACACTTTTTTTTGCTTCCCATTTGCAACTCTTGCCCCAGAAATCTGGTGTCTGTACCCCGATCAAGATAGGTCAGCCTGAAATTCACCCACTCCCCAACCTTACTATAATTTTCCCCATAAGATTGGGTAGCCCCTGTTCAGTCTTTGCTCCTCTAATTATAGCAGCCGCAGCTGAACCCTAGTCTCTTTAGAGGCTAATTGTAGCTGTGTGGATCTAGTTTCAGAAGCCCTCTTGGAGAGTTGGTAAAGAAACTAAGGCCTAAGAGGTAGTTGCTAATTACCACCTTCTCTGCCCCAGGTTTCCTTCAGCTAATTAAGAGTTCCATTGGGCCTCTGTCCTAATGAGCACAATTTACTGCACTAGGTGCTGATACCTAGACTAACCCAAAAAACACACCACCCCTGAGAAAATGCCTCTTGAGGGCCAGGTGCATGGGAATGGATCTCACAAACAAGTCTATCGGGCTTCTTGCTTTAAAACAAAACGTTCTCATCTTTCGCCCCCTCCCGTTCAAGACTAAATTGCTCGGGTCTTGAGACCTTTGCAGGGTCGAGCACAATCTGCTGATCTCTTGTGCCCTTGCAGCTCTCCCACCTGCAACAGAAATGGGGACACTGAGGCTTGGTCTTCACTGGGGGGGGGGGCAGCCATCCATGTTATGCAACTTGAGCTGTGTGACTAATGTAGTTGAGGTCAGCATACTGAGATCTACTAACTGCAGTGTCTTTGTGGTGGTAAATAGCTTGATGTTCTCCCATCAGCTCTGCCTGCACTTTTCATTCCACTGAAGTCCGAGAGTTGATAGAGTGCTTGGTGGTCAATTTATTATGTCTCTACTAGACATGATAAATCTACTCCTGCTGGCTCGATCGCAACCCATAGATCCGGCTGGTAGTGTAGACGAGCCATCAGCAGCAACTGGCATCCTAGTAGCTGAAATCTCTAGACACTTCCAGTCTCTTAACAGATCTGGCTTGGTAGTTGGCAACTACAAATGGAGATAGAGAGGGAGAAAGAAGTAGAGGCGCAAGGACTGGATCCCCACTGTGCCTTTAGGAAAGAAGCAGTTTAATGGCTCACTCTCTGGAGATAGGAGGCTTTGGTACATCTACATCACTGACGTGGTAGAGGCAGGTAGGCAGAAGAATTCTTTTAAGCTTGGTCCCCAGAGCTGGCCTTACCATGAGGCAAACGGACGCGTCTGCCTTAGGTGCCAAACTGGGGGGCGGGGGGGGGCACTAGGACCCAGAGTGTAGAAAATTGTCTGCTGCTGGTGCAGATGTATTCTCTCCACTCTAGGTGCACAGAGATGGTGGAGTGCTGTGCGGGAGGAAGAAGGCAGAATTGAAACCTTTCAAAGTTTTGGCCCAAGCGAGGGGGTATGGAGGCATCATTTGAGCTCCCCACCTCAGGTGCCAAAATGTTGGGGACTGGCTCTGCGGGTCCCCCCAAACCATCTTCTGCTCGCTTCCCCCCACCCCCCTGGGATGGGGAAGCCACTAGTCAAAGGTCTAGTTGACCATCCCATAAGCTTTCGCTTATCAGATAGTCAACCAGTAGTTACATTCCTACTAAGAAGCCTTACTAAAATCAAGCTATATTATAGATACCGCTTACCCCCCTCTCCCCTAGCCCAGTGACCCTGTCATGGAAGGGAATTAGGTTGCTTTATTTATGTACACCCTT
The DNA here is from genome assembly GCA_030068395.1 of Apalone spinifera. Taxonomy (NCBI): domain Eukaryota; kingdom Metazoa; phylum Chordata; order Testudines; family Trionychidae; genus Apalone; species Apalone spinifera. Next base: position 29,443,925 of record JANRFK010002932.1, on the reverse strand, counting down.
AAGCAGCAAGATGTAGAGACTAGCAAACTACGGTAGCAATTAACTTCTTCCAGGCCCTCTCGTCCCTTTCAGGGGAGATAATGTGATTAATGTGAGACTCTGCAGGTTAATCTCTGCCTCCCACACATTAGTAAGAACACTCTGCTACCAAAAATAACTGACTGTGGGACTACCCCCATGCTAAGGGCATCAATCTCCTGCTGTCTTCAATGTGACCTGTGCCATGGGTGCCCGCCTCTTGGGCACTGTGGACGAGAAGTCCCGCCTGCGTGCACCAGGTCCTGGGTGCTGTAATTGATAGGCTATTGATGCCCACACAAACATTTTAGCTATTTAAGATTGTGAGTGTCATCAGTGGAGAATTAAAATGCTTGCAACCTGCCCCCTCTAAACAGTGTGTTAGTTCAGCTCTCCTTTTGTCAAAAGCTATTGCGGGAAACTTTGAATTTAGGGAAACCTGTGAATGCTTCCAACGAGGGATTTCTTCAAGAGATGCTCTTGCTTCAGTGAAACGCAAAACAGAAGAGCCAACCTATCCCATGTATGAGGCTGCAGTGTAAGCGACACATTCTAGAAATTTTCCTGTGTAACTTATTTTAAGAAACATGCTCCTGATACTCCAGATGCCTTTTACCATGGCAGAATTATTTCTTTGTAGTAGAAAAGTTTTGTCTAGTCAGTCCACTGGCAACTCTTTTGATTAGCATCCCTCATCTAAACTCTCCTAAAAGCACAGTTAATACATTCCCATTTCACTGCTTCAAGCCAAAGTGGATAAAAATTGATTACACTGATTTATTTAAATAAATACACTTTTTAAAAATGAACCTATGGAAAATTTGACAGCCTACATTAAAACCGAAATATGCTCTGATCTATTAAAATAAAAATTCAAACTGTATGTGTTTGCTGCCAAAGTTTTAAAGAAATCAGCACTCTGAACCATTGGAAGGTCACTGGCTAAGCAGCTTAAGCCACAGTTTGTACTAAAATCATAGAGCACTAGACCTGGAAGGGACCTCAAGAGGTCGAGTCCAGTCCCCTGCCCTTATGGCAGGACCAAACACCATAGATTATCCCTGAGAGGTGTCTGTCTAATCTGTTCTTAAATATCTCCAGTGATGGAGATTCCACAACCTCCCTAGGCAATTTATTCCAGTGTTTAACCACCCTGCCAGTGAGGAAGTTTTCCCTACTATCCAACCTAAACCTCCCTGGGTGCAATTTAAGCCCATTGCTTCTTGTCCTGTCCTCCGAGGATAAACCAACTTTTGTCAATAGTAACCTCTTCCACAGCTACAGACAATATTTTCTTCATTTCATTTTTTATTCAGCTAACTTAGTTCAGTGACTAGTTTAATCAAAGTTAAGAAAACAATTAGGAATTGAAAAAGCAAGAAGGTTTTTTTGTTTTCTTCCAAACAATGACTAAAAATTAGGTGTGGGAGGATGAGATTTACCAGTTCTAAAATCCTGAAAGACCTAACCATAAACAATTACTTCACTTCACCAACTACATAAAATACTTCCTTTGTTCAGTAAATCAGTTGATTTTAAATGCAAAATATGTTGTTTGGATAAACTTCCCCTCCCCCTTATGTGCATTTGATTAGATGTTTTTAAAAATGAAACTTTCTGCATATTTGTTAAATTCCAGTTTTCCCTCCAAATAGAGATCGACACTAATCACACGTTTTAAAAAAACCTAGTAAATAAATCGTTCAAAATTTTACTCAGTGAGAATTAAGAATCTGTATAAATGTAGGTTAAACAGGTGTGCCCACAGAAGCAATTGCCCTGGGGCCTGGTGTTTTGTTTTTGTTTTTAAAGGGCCCGAGGCTCCCACCGCCGCTACTCTCGCAGTGGTGGTGGCTGGAGGCCTAGGCCTTTTAAAGCTCTGTGGGAGCAGTGCACAGCATGGTCCAGAACCCTGCACCACACACTCTGAGCCACTCACAGGGCTGCCAGGGAGGCCCATGTTGTGGGTAGCACCAGAGGGCTGCTGCTAAGGCCCTGCTCTCTTCCCCCCCGACACAGAGCCCAACTCCCCAACATTAAACTCTGTGACTGCTCAACTGCGTATAGAAACAATGCGCTGTCCTGGTAAGCAAAAAATAAATCTCTCGTCTCTTTCTCCCCCACCCCCCACACACCTGTAGCATGAAGGATAGATTTAGTTGCAAGTCAACATTTAGGAGGATAACTAAAAAATAGAAACACCAAACAAGATGAAAATTGATTTGAATCAAAGGCTGTCCACCTGCTGAATAAAATCACGATTAAAATGGAGTGATTTAAATGGGTTGGATTTTAAATCCATGCATTCTGCTTTAGGCAGCAGGAGAGGAGGTTTCTTCTCTTAAGAAGTTTATTCTTTAACAAGATTTCTTACTGCATAAAGGGATTTGAATAATTTTCTGGGGAGTATCCATCTCTCCTCAACAGGTTAATTCTGTCACTGTTCAGTTAGCCACGCTGTTTTCTTTGGGACTGATTTCATGACTTGGCGGTGGGGGACGACTAAGAGGCGTTAGCATGACGGGGTTCTCACATCACAGCCCCCTTGTGACAACAACAATTACTATGGGACTGACAGGCAGAGGGGCTAAAGTCTTGGGGGGGGGCCCTCTAACCTGCCCAGGACTGAAGCTGAAGCCTTTTCGCTTTGGGCCCAGCAAGTCTTAATGCCAGCCCAGAGTGCCCCCATTAAAATGGGGTTGCAACCCTCTTTGGGGTTCTGACCCCCACTTTGAGAGCTGCTGTTCTAGGAGCGTGACACTGCTAGAACTCCCACTTACTTCACTGGAGTTCAGAGCCTGTCTCGGAGAAATGTAGCTTGATGGGACTGCCCAACGAAGCCAGGCCCCACACTAAACATCAGGACGTTTCTTGGCTCGTCCATGGAACTCCTGAACGCTGCATTGGATCAATGCCAAGACTTCAGAGTGGTGCAGAATGAAAGGTTGCAAGGAGCATGTATGGGCGGTGAACTAGGGTTGCCAGTTCTGGTGGACCGTGTTCCTGGAGGTTTTGTCACTTGATGACCTCTTTAATTAAAGATTAATTCCTGGAGCCCTCAAGATGATACTAGAGAGTTGGCCACCCTACCTACTCCCTCAGTAAAGCCTCTAGTATTACTGGCCGAGCAAAGTGAGACCTTCCACTCAACATGATGACATTTCTCTGCCGGGATGTAACTGTGTCAGGGAGGGCACTTGGCATCTGGTTAGTGCAGACATCAGGGAGGACTGGACAGGTGGAAGGAGACCTGAGGTGTGCGATGAATTTGGCCTCCAGAAACAACAGCGCATGTGACCTCCAGTGATTTGTTTCAAGTCATCATAGAACAAAGGTATATGGACTCTCAGGGTGCCACCCTTTGAAACTTGACTTCTCATTCTGTTCTGCAGGTCCCATGAGGTGCTAACTAGCAGACCATAGCAATTAGCACAGAGAGGTGGAATCTGAGTCCCTGAGAGTTAATGTGCACAGCCAATAAGCAACAGCCTCTGCACCTCTTGAGTTTCTTGCTGTGTGCTCTACAAAGAGGATGGTTCTAATTGCCTCCTGCACGACAGGATGAGAAACCTAAGATGCATTCTTACAGTGGGGGCTGTGAGTGTGACCTCCACGCTGTTCCTCCTTTAGTTTGACGTGTATGCTCTAGGGATGTGAGGGCACAGCTACACAGCAGGGCAAAAGTCAAAGTAAGCCATTCAACTTCAGCCACGTCAATTGTGTCGCTTAAGTTGAAATACTGTAGCTTAATTCGGCTTTTGGCACAGTCTGCACAGCCAGAAATTGCCTTACTCCTCGTGAAATGAGGGTTATAGCAGATGGAATAAGTCCTTCAGCTCAACATTATTTCAAAATAATGGCTTGCTGTGTAAACACACTCTTTGGAATAACATTGGTTATTCCGAAATACTGCTGTTGTGTAGACATACCCTAAGGCTGTGTCTACGTTGGCGCGATCTTGCGCCTGTCTACTCTGGCCGCGAGTTTTTTGCGCAAGTACACTG
>JANRFK010002932.1:29426414-29439635 GCA_030068395.1 Apalone spinifera | reverse complement strand
AATGTAGACGTAGCCTAAGAGTGTAATCATTTAAACAGGTAACTGATAAGCATGAGCTTACCAGTTATCCAAACAGTTACACATCGCCTCCTGGCCTGGCTTCTGGGGAGCCGGACGGCAGGTGAGAGCCGTTACGTGCCAGGGGCCAGCTTAAAATCTCCCTGAGAGCCGACTGCCACCGCAGGCTGCTGTCTCAGTATCCACTACATAATTTAAATGTTAAGTGACTGATCTCGGTGATCTAACATAGTTTGGGCATTTTATAAATAGCATATTGCAAAGATGAATACATAGATTATCTGTGAATGTTGCGAAGAAGGAAAATGACATTCTGCGGTGCAGACCTGCTGTAGCCAGTCCTGGATTAGTGCTAGGCTGAGGGAGGTGTGACCGTTTTAAAGACCATTATTTCCTACTGATCAGGACTGGAAACAAAGTGCGTATGTACTTGCATTTCTCTGCAGTAGTATCTGCTGTCAGATCCACCCATGAGCAGTTACCAAGAATCTGAACTCAAAATCCAGCCACTCTGTGACCATTTTCCTTCCCAGGTGAATTCCAGTCTCATTTGTTTTAACACAACTGGTTTATGCCCGTAGCAGCCATTGCTTTCTGCGAGTTGAAAGCAAATCGGAATAGCTGATTCCAATCTGTGTGAAGCATTAATCTCCAATTCTTATCCATTGGCACCTGGCAGGAAAAAGCAGTGCAAGCAAAATGCAGAGGTGGAAAACCAAGTGAGCAGAATGAGGTGGATTGATCTCTCTCGCGTGCTGGGTAGCCATCTTGGCCAGCTTGTTGGCCAGGTTTTCAGTGCCCTATGTTTTCCAAATATGGTCTCTGGCCCAGTGACTGGAGTGACACAAGGGGAATGTCTGATCTCCTGTTTTTATATTTTTCAGGTTTATTTACCAGGGACCTGCAATCTCCATTACTTACGTGCACAGAGGGAAGCAGATGGCATTGAAGATCACCTGACAACAGAATCTCTGGCAAGGAGAAGTTTTCTGTTTGGTTTGGTTACAGGAGATTTCAGGAGAGCAGAATCTTTTCAGCCTGTTTGGTTACAAGACTGTTGAATAAGGTCAAGAAGAGCATGCTTCTCTCCCCACCCCCAGCCCCACTCCTTACCCCCCTTCCTTTCAGCCTTGTTGTTCAATGCTACAGGTTCTTTCTGGGAAAGGCCCGGGTCTCTTTACTAACACAGCTGGGAATTAGAATCCCTACAAAGCATTCCTTTGATTGCTGACAGATACCAAGGCTCAAAGTCAGGGTGGGTCCGAGGTTAATTTTTGAAGTGAATATTCTTTCTCTAGGGCAGAGAGGGTCACTGGGCTTGTGCTGTAGTTGGGAGACTATAGATAAAGTAAGGTTTTGGAAGCCCCATGTTGCAAACAGATGGTTATGTGGCTTAGAACCTGAGGGCTCCTTCACAGGGGGTATTGCCCAGACAGAAAAGCAAGTGACACTAGACGAGGGTAGCAAGATGAGCTGGAAAGGAAATCGATTAGGCAAGATTGGTGCGGTAGTGGAAAGATCCTTGTCATCCTCTACCGAAATAAAACAAAAATCAGCATCTGTGGAAGTTGGCAACTAGGAGCCTAGCTCTGTAATGGGCCTGTGGAGTGGATGGGACAGGTTTTCAGGTAACCAACTGATCGATAGGGTGAATGTATATGACAGAAACAGAAAGTAACTGAAAAAAGATCTGAAGTCACTTGTGCCTAACTTCAGCTGCGAAGGCCTTGGCAGTACTGGGAGTAGGGAGGCCCTGAAAGCTTCACTCGCTGTAGGGTTTTAAGGCTCCTACAGGAGACTGTTTGCATTTTGCTGGATCACTGTGGCTATGTCTATGCTGCCGTTTTTTGCCAGCAGTGAGTATGCAAATGAGATGTGGATTAGCATATTGTGCCTCATTTGCATAATCTATGCATTTTTTTTGGGGGGGGAGTAGTGTGGATGGGGGGTTTTTGCGCAAAAAAAAAGTCCACACTACTTTTTTTCCCCCGCAAAAACCCTTTGTGCAAAAATGGTGTTAATAAATTATGCAAATTAGATGTGGTGATATGCTAATCTGCAACTCATTTGCATACTTACTGCTGGCAAAACCAGCAGTGTAGACAAAGCCTGCGTGTCTACAAAGGGCCAAGAGTGCTGGTCCGGCTGGGTCACTTCCAGTTACCCATCAGCTGACTATAGGGCAGGGAGGTGGGAATTGCAAGTGACCAGTTAATTAGTTTCCTGGCCTGCATTTGGAGCAGCACTGACATTCTGGGACTGACTGCGGCCTAGTCTACACTACCCCCGCTTCTCCCATCGATCTACGCAGATATGTAGCTGAAGTTGATGTGCTTGGACTTACTTACCAACATGTCTTCCATGCAGTGAAGTCGACGGCTGATGCTCTCTCATCAACTCCGGTCCTCAACCAGGGCGAGAAGAGTAGACGGAGCTGATGGGAGAGCGCTCAGAGTTCGATTCATTGCACCTATGGAGACACGATCAATCAACTGCCGATGGGTCGATCGCTGCGGTGTCCATCCACTGTGCAGTGGTGACGAGCCCTGTTGGTGATGGTTCCGGTAGCTCTGTAGCCCTTGCTCAGTGTAAATGCCGTGTAAAGCTCAGCATCCTTTGTAGCCTGTGATTTCCTACACGCGCTAGAAACACCTTCCCCGACTCTAACCGCCCCGTCTGGGAATACTGCACTAGTTGTGCTTTCAGACTAGCTCTCACCTCCTGACCTAGGTATTCCACTGTCGCTCTGGTAGAACGGGACTGGTCTCCCAGTTAGAGAAGGGCCTAATCATAGAGGATCTTTACACGACTAATGTGCCTGCTGTCTGGGCGGACGCTTCAGCCTTGTTTCTCTTCATTGACGCTTTTGTCAGCCTGTCCGTGTGCTGAGCCATCCCAGAAAAACAAATGAGAAGGCAATAACTCCATTAGGGCTGGATTAAGGATGGTGTCTAGTTTTTGGTTGGTGGTTGTTCGTTTTTAAACCTCTTAAGCCTTGACGCCTCTGCCGAGGTTGAACGCAGTGACCAGAGATAATGCGGGTGGCTCCTTACCCGAAGGCTGTGCTGTGCATTAGGGGACGGGCAGAGCAGTCTCATATAGTTCTAGTTGTGTGCTCCCTCCTAAAGTGAACACCCAGGGATGGAACCTCCCTCTTTTTTCCTGCACCTCCGCTGTGATGGTCCTCTGCTGTGGAGAGCCACGGCCAGACCACAGACACGCTCCCTTCTCCCCAAGCTGGTTATTTGGGGTTAGGAAGTTTGGGTTTGATTATCTGCTCGAGAGGACTGTCTGGCTTTGGGACACCTCAGATCAGTGGTTAGTCTGTGTTGGGTCCCCAAGTTAGCAGGGGAGCGTTGTTGCAACATCTAAGGACCCGCCCCCCTCTGAAGTAATGAAGTGGTGGATTTTCTCTCTGACAACCCCTCCTCATCAGGCGCATGGTGCATTGAAATGTAGCACAGGCACATGTGCTGTTCTGCCCAGGCTGTGTTTCCATCCCCACGTTCTTTAGAAGCCTCCCGATACTCCTGCATTCTCATCCACAGTAAAAGGCGTCTTCCATGTGACGGTCCACATCAGGCAGCCAGCAGCTTCCTGCAGGCAGAGGCTCTTCCCCTGAGTCCGAGACTGGAGTAACTGCAACAGTCGTATGACTAGAGGCTCAAGCTGGTGTTTAAACACTCTGGGGCACTCCAGCCATGCTCACGATGTCTGGGTGGGGCAGCAGCAGCCTTTGCAGCTGTCGGCTGCTATAGCCACATGCTGGTGGAGTGCAGCGCGCCCGCTCCCGCTGTGTGCACTCACACATGCCTCCCCTGCCAGGAGGAAGCCCAAGAGGGACGTTACAGCTCAGAAGGCAACTTCCAGGCAGATTCCTAGGAGAGCTGTTTTGACTCAGCTAACACTTATCTCAGAACTTTCCATGTAACCTGCTCACCACCTCCAGCGATGTTCAGCCACCCGGGGCTTCCAGGCCTGGCATCCCTCGCAGGCTGTGGGCTCTCCCCAGCACTGCCCTATCTGACCACTGCCCCGCTCAAACGCCCTGCTGGCAGAGTACGCGGCAAGCCCCCCGGATAGCACAGAGTCCCCCTCGCAGCCTGGCCCCGTCAGTCCGCCTGTAGACCTCACGCTTACGCCTCTGCGTTGGCATTGCCGATACGTTTTTAAACCCGCTCGATGTTAGCTCGGTCAACCGTAGTGCCTTATAGGCTTTAGAAACCACTTCCTAGGAAGAGTTCTAGGGCTGCGAGCCTTTGGCCAGTTTCCCGCTCTCATTTCAAGGATGCGTCCCTCCTTTGGTTCCCTGCCTGGGGTGGCTTTGCTGCAGCTGTCTCGGGGCTCGCTAGAATAGCGAGGAAGTGTGTCCTGTTTTCAGGTAGAGTGGTGTCTCGCCACATCTCACCTCTGGGCCCTACTCCAACTCCTCCAGGGGCACCAGCAGCTACAAAGGGAAGCGCTCTAACCAAGTCCCTCGGGCTTTCTGGGGAGGGGCATCTCTTCCCTCTTGCTTGACAACATCTGTCTGCCCAGCTTCCCTCACCCCCCACCTTACGGCTGCTGGCTGACACGGCTGGCCCATCACGTGCGTTTTTGGCATCCAGCATGACCGCTGGGGAAATCCCAGCTTCCGGAAAAGGCGGAGCTAAGCCGGAGCCTCCGGACTGCCCGGTCTCTGCAGCTCACGTTCAGGCAAGAGCGTCTCCTGATTTCTGACTGGCCACGCTAGATGTTGAACTTTAGAACTGACCCTGGAGGAACAACACTCGGCAGAGTCGGGAGACGGGGGGGGGCTCCCACCACGGAGAGGCTGCTGGTTCGTGCGGCTTGCTCTCGTGCGCCGGGTTCTTGGGAGAGCAGATGGCATGGCCCTGTCGTGCCCTGGGATTGTATTAAACATGTTTACTTCTAACTAGCCTGTTTACAGTGGGGGTGGGGGGGAACTAGCCGCATTTCTGGAGGACTTTGGAATGAGCGAACCATGCCAGCCTGCGTTGGAGGGCACCCCTCCAGCCGCACTCCAACACTGGGTCGGCTGTAGTGCCACACGTGTTTTCCATGCGGAGCGGGGTGCTGAAATGGGCTCAGTAGGCCGGTTAGAGAAGCGGTCAGACGCACTTCCCCCTTGTTCTCCTGCTGCTATGTTTAACGTTCGGAGGGCTAGTAACAGCTAGACAGTGGTCCCCCTTCAGTCTTCCTTTACTGCTCAGGATCCAGCTCCTTACCATATCAGGAGGCTCCCTGAGCCTTGGCGGAGCAATAAGAGACTGTAACAAAAGTTACCATCGTTGTGGAATTCCTCGTTTGTGTGTATTGTAAATCTCCGTCTGCAGTATCTCCTCTGGGTTTAAGCCTGCCCAGGAATGTGGGGCTGCTGCAAAGAGAACTGCCAGCTGCAGTGGGGGGCCCAACTCCAAGCCGAAGTTTGATGTACAGAGGCCGTGAGAATGGGGAACCACGTTGCTGCTTTGTGTGGTTCCCCCTAACCGCACGGCCGCCGCCCGTCAGGCAAAACCCTTCCCAGAGCGCCTGGTGGTCCTGCTGCTTTAACGCTTTGCCAGTCTCCCGCTCCCTGCCGAGTTGGGCTGTTGCCCTTCAGGGACCTTGCTCTAGAAGCTAGTCGAGCACTTACCCGTTCTTCGGCCGCCAGCCCTCCACCCTCCACTCTCATGGCTCCAGACTGTGCTGCTCCAGCTGGGCACTGCACGCTGCGTTGCGGCCCACCCGCTTCCAGCAATTCAGATTTGAGGTTTGGCTGCAGCTCCCTGGAACTGGGCCTCGTGTTTCTCCTGAGGCCGGGCAACCGTGGGCTGTGCAGCCAAGCAAAGCAAGTAATTTGGTCTTCGTATCGATCAGTTCCCTGGTATGGCAAGCAGTACAGCTGCTGCTGACACTGCTGGCCCTGGCTCCTGGAGATCCCTGCAGAGGCTGCGCTGTTCCTACTCTACGGTGCTGGCCGTTGCTGAGGTAAACTGGTGCCTGCTTCCCTGGGCTGCCCGTGTCCACGGTGAACACTGGACTGCAGTGTGCAAAGGCAGTCTGCCGCCTTCCTGAAACGCAGTCCCGCCAGCCGGCCCGCAAAGCATTTTCGCATGGTTTAGATCCAGGCGGGGCGGGAATGCCAGGTGAAAAGCGCGGGAGGACGTGGCCTCTTCTAACCTCTTCCTGCAATTTGTCATCTCGCTCGGGCTCCCGGGGGGGTTGTGGTTGGTCACTGAATGCGTCTTCTCCACTGGTGTGCAGAGAGTGGGAAGGCTTAAACCCAGACTCCAGACTAAAGTTAGTTCATGATACTAGTTAATAAATCTGTATTTTTCTTTTTTTGCACAGAAGCTGGTAATCTAGGACCTATGTGTGAACTTTATATGACTATTTTTTGTACTTGGTTTACTTGGGTTGGTATGAGACGTTGTATTTAAGTACCTTGAACACTGTGGATACCCTGATGTGTATGAATGGCAGAGGCTTTGTAAATTAAGAGACGTTTGTGTGAATAAAGCTCTTGGATGGGGTTGAAAGCCATACTCAATTTGCAAGGCGAGTTTGGTTTCTTTGTATTCAGCCGCCTGGCTATAATCCACCAGTAAGAGAGGGCAGGATAAGACATACCCGGGAGGAGGTAGGTTCATGAGTGGCCTAGCACATAGGGTATTTGACTGGAGACCCCAAGGTTGTGGGCTTGAGCCCCACCTAACCCAGGGGCAGCTGGATTGCTGACACCATCTGCCCCAGAGATGCAGCTGGCTCCCCCATTAGGAAAGCCCTTGGCACAGCAGTACACACCCAGGCTCTCAAAGAGCAGCAGGGCTGGGTCAGGCTTGTTCCTTGACTTGCCCTTCAGGTGTCTTCCAGCATCAAGCTCCAACCAAGAAATAGCTAACAAGTGCTGAAGCCATTGCGCTTTCCAGCCTTCACGCAGATCTTGCTACAGTTTTGGCAGTGCCTACAATACAGGGCAAATGGGAAAGCAAGCTGAGAAACCGCTTTCCAAGGGTGTCACCCACAAATCGAGGCCACCCTAGCTGAGTCGAGGCACACAACCCAGGTTCCTGGGGGTGGCAACCAGCGATCTGGCTGAAAGAGAACCTGGCTCGGGGGAGTTTATTTCTGTTTCCCTTCTTCCAAGAGAGGGGCTCTTGCTCCAGACCTTGAGAAGGAGGCAGAAAGACAGTCTTCAATTCTGTTGCCCCATTGGACATATTGGCAGGCTGGGGCCAAGCGGCAGAGGGCAGGAAGGGAGCAAATGGGGCTACCGCTAACTGTGCCAAGAGAAACTCACTGAAGGTTGCTCTTGTTTAAAGCGTCCCCTGCTACCCCCTGCAGCGGGCATTGGCTGGTTAGCCAGGGCGTCTTTCCCCAGAGAGGCGTCAGGGCTTGTCTGACCTTTCTTTGGGAAAGGACTCCCCAGGCTGGGGTCATAAGGGAACATCACTTCTGCTGAGCATCTATTTGACCCCCAAGAGCGGATCTGGGAGCCCTGCTAAGGCCTGTTTTATACGGCAGGGCCGCCCCTCCCGGTAGACGGCAAGAGCTGGACTCGCGCCTGCCGGAGGACATGCTGAAATAGGCTCTAGCGAGGGCCCCTCTCTGACAGCTGGCCGCACGGAGAGCACGAACGCAGGAGAGGGCGTATCCCTCTCGGGTAGAGTGGGAAGCCAGTCGGCAGCTCAGCCCTTCCCTCAGGCCAGCGCATGGTGGCCCTACGGCAATGGAGAGGGCACCAGTCTGAGGAGGCTCTCAAAGGTCACAATAACCACAGACGCTGAGGAAAAGTCCCTTTACAGCAGGGGTGGGGAACCTCAGCCTGGGGGCTTGGGGTGGGGCCCCGAGGCCCGTCACTGGGCCAAGAGGGCTAAGTGCTCTTGTGGCGCGTCAGGGGCCTGCTTACCGGCCGTGCCCCGGCTGTTCCCATGCTGCTGGGAGAGCCCCAGCGCAGCTGCTGGAGGGACGCGCCAGGCCCACGGCAAGATGGCGCGGGGGGCGGGGACACGCCGGTGCCGTCACAGCGACGTCAAGACCGACGTCCGGGCGGCGGGAGATTCAAAAGCTGCCCGGACAGAGTAAGGAGGGAGGCGAACGCCACTGGTGGGGGCGGAGGAACCAGCCGGACGGAGGGCTGGAACCAAAGGTACTGACGAGGAAGTAGCCCAGGGCAGGGCAGTGAATCAGCCCGTGGGCTAACACGTTTAGGGTCTCAACCCCGTTAGCCAGACTAGGACCGCGGCGTGGTCCAAGTCCTTAGGGCCCTGGGCTGGGGCCCCCCTCTCTCCCTCGTCTCAGGCTGAGACAAACTCCTGAGTGTCGCCGATATACACCGCACAGTGCCCGACAAGGATCAGGAAGGGAACTGCCGGCCTCGGGGGGGAGGGCTACCCTACCCACCCTGAAGAACAGTCACAAGGCTGGATGCGGCTCCCAGCTTACCTGGATCCAGCCCTGCTGCCTTCCCCCTGCTGCCCTATTGCGGGGCTGGAGCCCACAAAATCAACTCAGCTGGGCCCCTTTAGGCTCTGCTGTGCGAGGGGAATGGGGGGAGGGTCTTTCTTCTCAGTCCGGGACCACGTCAGTGAGGGGTTTTTTTTGTTTTGTTTCTCACTTGTGTGTGGCCCCACGACTGATTTTTCTGTGGGTCAACGGCTCGTTCCCCCCCCCACACACACACACAGCTGTACAGCGTAGGATCAGTCCAGCAAGGTGGAGGGGCAAGTAGCCTGCCCCGGTGGTGGACTGACTTGCTCTAATTCATGGTAAGTCTATCACTTATCACCTCACCCAGAGGAGTCCTAGCAGGGAGGCATGCGACTGGTTAGCCAGCTAATGGGGAAGGGCTGCTTCGATCAGCCGGCCAGGGCAGACTTTGTCCACAGCAGAGGGCTGTGCCAGCCTGACTGCAGTGGGTGGGGGGTCACTCCGGCCCAGGAGGGCTGGAGCAGCTCTCCCGCCCGTCCCCCCTGTAATCGGTTAACCCGTGAGACGTGTTTAACCAATTAAATGGGATTTCACATCCCTAACAGTGGGGATGAGTTTGACGCCGCCTCTTGCCTCCCTCCCCCGCCGCTGCCTCTGGTGAGAATGAAAGTTCAGGTTCAGTTGCAGGGCAGGGGCTTCTCCCCATGCTCCTGGGTGAATGGGGCTAGCTCACACGTAAATAGGACACCGGGCACGGAGCTTCTTGGGCTCCTCGTGTCAGCCCCCACAATGGTGCAGCATGCTGCATGGTGGTCTGGGAATGGTTCCCATCCCTGCCCTGGCACGAGCCCGTGCTCCTTCATCTCCCCGAACCCGGGTATGTACCGTAGGCCTTTGAGTGAGGGAGCCTCCAGTGGAGGCTGTAGCATGACGCGAGGCAGACAGGCCTGGGCCGGCCTGTCTTGGACATGGACGTGTGGGCAGCTACCTGCCAAAGGCAGAGCAGGAGGGGCCGTCACTGAACTCCACCTTCCACGGAGCCTGCTCCTGAGAAGAGAGCTCGTTTCGTCTCCCCCCGAGCAGCGAACTCATCCGGGCGAGGCCCAACGGCTCCTCAGCTGCCCTTTCCCATGGATGCCGCCCCGGCTGTGTTTTCCCATAGTGGCGGGGGAAGGCGATGTCACGGTTCGGCGATTTTGGGTTCCTTCGCTGCTCCCAGATCCAGGTCAACACAAAACCAGACGCGTTGACGCTGACTGAAATAAAAGCCGAGCAGTAGGCAGGAGTAGCACCAAGGGCCATGTTGGGGCTGGGGGGAGCCACATTGAAATGACGAAAGCTCTTTTGTGTTCTACGGAAATTCCCAAGTGTACTCCTCCCTGTTGCGTGAGCCCTGAGCCCTTTGAAAGCCAAGTGCTTCAGAAAGACACAGGCCCTTCTGGCGTGTCTGTTTAACACGCAGCACCAGTCCAGGACAGGAAGGGAAGGTTCCTGCAGCCGCGCAGAAGCGGAGAGGGGGAGGGAAACGTGTTGGGGGGAGGGGTAGCCATGTGCTTGTCAGGCCTGTTCTCAGATCCTTCAAATGTTGCTATGATTTGACTTGGGCTCAGATTTGGGAAGAGAAATGTGGCAGCAGGTGGGGCGAGCTTTTCATAGAAGGCCCAGGCGGACCAAGAAGAGAGCCAAGCAACAGGCAGGGTCTCCCGCAGTGCTAGGAGACACCCATAGACAGGCACGGTTGTCTAGCTTATGCCGTTCCCCCACCCTGCTTACTCAGAAACCGAGGCTCTGGGCAATACAGACTGTTCTTCCTCCAGCACCCCGCCCTGCCTTGGAAGGATCGCCGCTCCCATCCTGCCGGAAGAGAAATCGCAGCCAAAGCACCAAGTCCATTTCTTTCCCTGGGTTGTGTAACTTGGATGGAGCTTTGCCGCCGTCGCACCCAGTCTGTTACCACAGTTTGGCAAGAGCCTGCCCTGCCGGGGAGAGGAGGTTAAATAATCAATTGAACTCTGCTAGACTGAGTGCTCATACGCACCCACGCCCGCAGCCAGGATCTTATATAAGGTGTCGGATATGGTCCTCCCCCACTCAGGGGCCTGCTTCTGTAATAACCCGGCTCTTTTCAGCACTTGTCGTCCTGAAAGCAACCCACGCTCAAACTGCACATCGGACGTCCAGCATCGTAGCCAGGCAGCCAGCTCTGAGGCGGAACACGGCGATCTGCCTACCGTATTGTAGCTGAATAGTTAAATCATCTGTTGGATGCTCCCTGTGGCCCCAGGACATTTTGGTCTTAGCTCAGCTTGGTTTTATACGTCACATATCACCTGTTATTGAAATACCCTCAGTTTGCTGTTTTCTGCAACACAAATTGCTTCTGCCCTTAGGCTACGGCCAGCATCAGGCTTTCATTGTTGCGTTATGAATGTGTTAGATAACGGCTCTTGCTTTGGCCACGTGGCGGTTTAAGGACAGAAGGATACCGGACTGTCTTGCATAAATATTCAGGTCTCGGGGTGGCTGGGTTAGTCTGTAACTTCAAAAAAATCAATGAGTCGTCCTGGAGCACTGTAGGGTGTGTCTACACAGCACTGTAATGCAAAATAAGCGATCTGATTTCGATGCGATTTCGAAAGAGCTTATTGCGTCATTTGGTACTGTTTACATGGCGCCAAATTTCGAAATAAAGCGCTGTTCCGAAACGTCCCTTACTTCTCACGGAACGAGGTTTACAGGGACGTCGGAATAGCGAGTCCGAAATAACGGGCTTGCGGTGAAGACGCGGAATAGCTATTGAGTATCCCGAAATAGTGTTGCAGTGTAGATGCACCCTCAGCGACTATCACAAACATATCTGGTGTCATGAGCTTTCGTGGGCAAAACCCACTTCCTCAGATGCGCAGACTGGAGAAAAAGGGGGGGGGGGAGATGTGGGGGAACTGCCAGCCCACTCAGCCTCATTAGCACGAGTACTATAATTGACAGGCACTCACCCCTCCCCCTTTTTCTATTCTAGCAGGGGTGGGGAACCTTTTAAGGGTTGGGGGCTGCTAACCCACAGAAAAATCAGTTGGGGGCCACACTCACAGAAATGCAAAAAAAAAAAAAATCCCACAATCCCCCATTCCCCTCTCCCCCCCACCCTCGACTGAGAAGAGGCAAGACCTTCCCCACATTCCCCTCACACATCAGAGCCCAGGGGGCAGGCTAGTAGATTTTGAAGTGCCAGCGCAGGGTCCCCAATGCTGGGGGAGGGAGCCCTGAGCCTCAGGGGCTGCAGCCAGCCTCTGGGCCTTAGGTTCCTCACTCCTGTGTTATATATTGGGAGATTTCCCCCCTTTTTTCTCCACTCTGCTCATCTGCGGAAGCGGGTTTTGCCCACGAAGGCTCATGACACCATCAATATATTCGTGTTGGTCTCTAAGGTGCTCCAGGACCACTCGTAAATATTGGGGAAGGGGACTTCTAATTCCCAAGGACAGATCCGGTAACCACTGCTCACATGGAGCCTCCCATCCGTGGCGTGTGTGAGCCTGGGTTCGGGTCGTCGGACCCTGAGATTTCAGCACAGCGATTCGAGTACCGCTCTTCTCCCCCGCCTCCCGCAATCTTCCTGGACGCTGCAGCCAAAGCCAGATACCGGGCAGCATCCTTGGCAATCCAGGTGAGCCGGCAGCGCGGCTCAGAGCCCCCGGGAGGGAAGGCGCCACATGATGCAGCTCGAGCTCTTGCGTAAGCGCTGAGCACCACGAGCAATAGTGCCGGGTTATGTAATCGGGCGCAAGCCCCGTCCCAGAGGCCTCTGCGGCGTTGTTTTGAACGTGCGTCCTTCCCACTCCCCCGCCCTGCCCTGGGGAGCTGACGTGGCCCGGAGAAAGCCAACCGCCACGGTCACGGGCGCCCGAACAGACCCCGTCACCATTGTGCTCCATAATCGCTCCCGACATGGATCTCCAGCGGATTCATTCAGCCCGGCTAGGCCTGAATGGGCCTTGTCAGCCCCAGTGAAGCGGAGCGCGAGAGACAAGGCTCGGGCACCGAGCCAGCTTAATGGCACGTTACTCGTGCCCAGTCTGCGCAGGCGTTCGCACGGCGCCCCGGGGAGCTCTGAGGGGAGCTGCGTTGCTCACCCTGGAAATGGGGGGAGGGTCAAACTGCCCAGTGGATCTCCATAGAGCCCCTCAGGTTGTGAGAAGGAGGCACCTGCTAGTCCACCCCACCCTACCGCAGACCTGGGACAGCCTGGGCCATCCCATACCGCCCTTCCGGATCTCCTGGCCCTGCTACAAGCCTTAGAAAAGGGCACCATGGCCATCCCCGGCTCACGGGGGTCGCCAGCAGGCACCAGGCTGCGGCCCCTAGCTCTGCAGACCCTCACAGTGAAAGCAGAAGGAAAACCAACCCAATTCACAAGCTCCCTTCCCCTCCCCAATGAAATGGAAACTCTCCAGTAGTTCTTAGCAGCGCAGGGCCCATGACACTGCTGAAGAGTTTTGGAATTGCCCACTAGAGGGCAGCGGCGCGCACCACCCACTGCTGGCCCTGTGAATGGTGATTGTGAACCGTGGGCAGCCCAGCCCGAGAGCCCAGGAGAGAGTGAAATCCACAGGCAGAGCCGTCAGCCATGCAAGCTTCTGCATTGCTCCGTCAACGGGCTTTCCCCTGGAGGGGCTGCTTCGGGGGGCATGGGGGGAGTCCAGGCCTGGGCTTCTCCCTAGATCAGGGGTGGGCAATAATTTTTACCCAGGGGCCACTTCAAAAATTTTTGAAGTAGCCCTGGACCACCCT
>JANRFK010002932.1:29371332-29382694 GCA_030068395.1 Apalone spinifera | reverse complement strand
ACGGGAACATGCAAATAAAGCCCGGGATATTTAAATCCCAAGCTTCATTTGCAATTTCGAACGCCTACATTAGCTTCCCTAGTTCGAACTAGGGGGCTAGTGGAGACATACCCTAACAGTGGCGGTCACCACACGGCCTGGCTGCAAAGGAATCGGCCGAAAGGACAATAAAAGAGCGAGAAATCAAGGGGCCCAGCTGCATCCTCCCCATCCTCCTCTTTAAACCAGTCAACGGCATGTTTAACCGGTTAACCAACGAAAGGGGATTTTACATCCCTCCTCCAAAGCTGCCTCTTTGCCTCGCCCCTCAATCCTCTGCTCTTTAGCACGGCTCGGACAGCATGGAGCGGGGCGTTCTGGGAACAGCTCGGAAAAAGCGACAACCCAAACCACAGCGTGCCCCGCCAGAAGCTCCAGGGCCAGGCTGGTCCATGTAAGGGCCCAGGGATTTCCAGCGGGACAGGCACACGCCTGAGAAGGCTCTACCCTGTCTGGGAAGGCGGCCCGGGGAAAGGTTGCCCCATAGCGGCTTGGGTATGGCTGAAATCAAATGACCAAAATCACCGGCTGCCCGCGGAATCTCACTTACACATCCGGAAGCATCTTTGGAATGAGCTCCACCGTAAACCGGGATGAGTCCCGGGAGACCTCGGCAGGCACCTCCTCCATGGACATAAAATGGAGGTAAAAATTCACCGTCTTCTGACCACTTCTGTCCTGCTTCTCGTTGTCACCGAACTCCTCGGTCAGCCCGTGGGCCACCCACGTGTACGTCGCCGGATCGACCACGAAGGGGCCGCCCGCTGGGCCCCCGTGGGACACGCGGAGTTTCTGGAGGCCGTGGCTCAGACACGCCTCGTCGCCGTGGCGCCCGCTGAGCGGCAGCCCTTCCAGCCGGATGCACAGGTAGCAGTGGTTGAAGTCTACTTCAATGGCGCACTCTTCCAGGAAGCTTTTGGTGAAAGAGAAAGTGCCCTGCAGCTGCCCTTTGCTGTTCCTTTGCTTGTCCCAGGAGATCCTCACCTCCTGCAGGACGATGGAGTCGTTTTCCGCCACCGCGCAGGTGGCCGACTCCATCGCGCTCAGCGGCTTCCACACCTTGGTATAGTCCAACGGAGACTTGTACGTGTCCCTGGAGGCCAGCGTGGCGTAACGCGAGAAGCAGTCGATGGGCTTCTCGGTGTGCTGCAGGCAGACGTCGAAGCCCGGCGTCAGGGACCAGAGCTGCACGAACGGCACCAGGAACCCCCGGTAAATGTCGGTGGTGAGCTGGAGCCGCAGCGCGTCCCCGGGGCTCAGCTCCAGGGACAGCCCCACGTAATGCGAGCAATCGCTCCGCTCCATGCGCCCCACGTGCCGCTGGCGGGTGGGCCGGCCCTTTCCCAGGAGAGCCATCGCCTTCTCAAGCTCTTCGCCTCGGATGGCCGCCAGCACGTCGCGCCAGACCTGCGCGCTGAAGAGGGTGATGTTGCGGTCCCCGAGCGGCGAGGACTGGGGGGTGCGCTCCTTGGAGTCCGCCATCGAGTACATCCGCCGTTTCCACGTGAGCTTCATGCTGCCCCGCTCCTTGAGGAACAAGGGCTGCTCTACGAGCTGCAGAGACCTGTAGCTGATCACCTGGGGGTCCGGCAAGGTCTCGTTGTTCAGCGGGAACAAGGCTTTGAAGAACCTGTTCGTTCCCTCGACGCTCACAACAAAGGCGATTTTCTGTAGCACCTGGCACTGCAGCTGGGTGGCCATCTGCAGGGAATGGGCCCGCCTCTCGTACGCCCCCGCCCGCACGTTCTTCCTGTTGAAGTCGTGGCAGAGGAACTCGATGTCGTCCGACGCGTACAGCGCCGGCCTCTTGCCCAGCACGGCGTGCAGGTGCCGCTGGACCACCACGTCCACGTAGCGGCGGATGGGGGAGGAGGCCCAGGTGTAAGCGTCGACGTGCAAGGAGTAGTGGCCGGCCTTCGACTGGGCGGTGGAGTTGGAGCGACTGAAGTAGGAGCGGCTCAGCAGCCGCCGGAACTCCAGGACGATGGGGGCGAGCGTGGGGTGGATGTCGTCGGTCGCAATCAGGTCCAGCACCTTGCGGACGTCACCAGCCTCCACGGCTGACTGGAGGTGTTCCCACAGCGGCGTGAGGAGGTTGAACTCGCCCCGCCCAGTGGGGGCGGGACCAGCGGAGGCGGGGCCAGCAGGGGCGGGGCCAGCGGGCAGAGCGCCCAGGTGGTGGGAGAGGTGAATGGACAAAGGGATGACATGGCTGTATTTGTTCGTCATCTGAATCAGCTGCTGGGGGTTGGGCTCCATTTGGCACCGGAGAGGGGTGATGTCCCGGGTGTGGTCTTTGTTGGTTAAAAACTCAGCCACGAAGCTGTTGAACATGATCATGAACTCCTCGATCATCTGGTGGGATCCCCGGTCGCCCGGGGTACTGTCCTCGTCCAGCTGATCATAGTAACAGTCTTCCTGCAGCCTGAACTTCCGATGGACCCTGGAGAAGTGATACGCCGCCGCGACGCAGTCCTCGAGGGTGTCAAAGGAAAGACCCTCCTGTTCCCCTCGGTAGTGGCTCTTAATGATGCGCTCCGCCTCCTCGTAGGACAGCTGCCGGTTCGAGCGGATTGTGGACAGGGCGAAGACCCCGTTCATCACCTTGTCTGTTTTCTTTTCCACAGTGACGAACAAGGAGACCACCCGGCGATCCTTGAGCGGCAGGAGGCTACAGAGGTCTTGACTGATGCGGGGCGGGAACATGCACAGCGGCTCCTTCCCAGGGGCATAGTAAGTAATGCCTCGTTTTCTCGCCTCCACGTCCAGCGCGCTGTCCTTGGGAACAAAGCCAGCCACGTCGGCGATATGGATCCCAATCTCGTAACAACTGCCCTCGTCTCGGAGGCTGATGGCATCGTCCAAATCTCTCGAGCCCGGAGGGTCCACGGTGAAGGTCAGGTAACCCCGGCAATCCCTCACGCTCTCCTTGGGAAGCTTGGGTTTGCTGGAGGTGAGTTTAGCCAGCTCCTTGGTCACCTCGCTTGGGTACTCCTTTGTCAGCCCGTACTCCAAATTGAGAATCTTCAAGCCTTCTTCCAGAGTCAAAGCCATGGGCAGGATCTCGGTGACGATGCCCAGAGGGTAGTAAAACCCTTCCCGCCAGGAGATGATCTGGACACAGAAAAGCCGACTTCTTTTCATCTCCTGGTTGATCTTCTCACAGCTGACCACCTGGTACTTCCCCTTGACCTGCCTGCGGATGGCGAGGACGTTGGGTTTTTCTTTCAGCCCCGGGACAAAGATTTTGGTGATGGTGCGGTCGATGGGGATCATCACGCGGGGGTCGAACTCGTCCATCACGCAGACGAAGGTCCGCTCTCGCTCGGCCTGCTTCAGCACCCCAACCACCTTCCCGTGGGGGCGGGCGGGGCCGCCCTCGGCAGAGCTGGTTTGCAGGAGCTCCACAAGCACCTGGTCGCCAGTGAAGGCCATGCCGCAGTGCACTCTGCCTTTGATCTGAATGTTCAGGGGGGGCGAGTCGTCCAAGGCGACGGCGGTGGCTCTGTCAAAGCCCTCCTTGATCAGCTCACACCTCTTGTACATTTTGGGGTGCATGTGGAGGTAGTCCAGCATCACGCGCGGGGAGAAGCTGACGTATTCCAGCCGGCCATTCTGCTGGGCCGCGGCCTCCGACTTCACGTTCAGCAGCCCTTCTTCGGACACGGTCACCAGGACGGGCTTGCTCTCGTCCAGCAGCTCCTGGAGAATGGGATCGTCGGGATTCGCGTTCTCCAGCTCCGATGCCCAGGAATCGGTGTCGCTGTCGCCCTCCTCCTCGCAGAGCCGCCCCGCCTCCGCCCCTCTCCTGACCCAGCTCTGCTGGTCGGACACCGCCTGCTTAATCTGCTCCAGCGTCAGCGTGGCCGGCGTCACGCTGCCCTTCTCGATGCACTCCTGGATGAAGCGCTTCCAGACCTTGCTGCACTCGCCGTAGGAGCACAAGGCCACCGCGTCGCCCACCGCGATGACCTGTGACTGGGCCCTGGTCATGATGGTGTTCAGCACCCTCGCTTCGTTGAAGAACTCCATGTTGGGGTAGGCTGTGCTGAGCAGGCTTTCCTTGGTGTGAACTGTGCTGATGAGGATGACGCGGAACTCCCTCCCTGCACGGAGAGAGAGAGAGAGAGAGAGAGAGCGAGAAAGAGCGAGAGAAAGAGAGAGAGAGAGAGAGAAAAAGAGAGAGAGAGAGAGAAGTTACCTCAGGGAACGGTGCAAGAGGGAATCTCTCTGGGTGGAGCCTGCCTCTGAGGTGACCAGGCCTCCACGACGCTGCCTGCGGACCCCCCCAGAAGTGACAGGCTGAAACCGCCCCACCTGTCGTGATTTCCCCAAGTGACTCGAGAGTTCACCGAACAAAACCAGATTCCTTGGCCTCGCGGGGAACACGCCCCGGCGAGCCGTGATCCCGACCAACACCCGGGCCCCACTGGAGGAGCCAGATAAAGCAAGAGGCAGAGCAAGGTGGCCCACACCAGAGCAGCGTTCGTGGGCCGACACTCTCTTCGCTCGGACAACGTTCTGCCTCCTTTATCGGCGCCTCGTGAACCCACGTGAAAGGGGCTTTGTTCACCGGGACGTTTGGGAAAGGGCGTGCCGTTCCAAAATCCCCAGGGGAACCAGCGGTTTGGTGCGGGAGGAGGAGGAGTTACCATTCACCTGTCTAAACAAAAAGTTTTGTCATCCAGTCCGGGAGCAGACACCACCCCATCTGGCTCTGGCGGCCACGAACACTAGGGATGACATACAGCCAGTCGGTGAGTTCATAAACCTCCCGAGAGGCTGAGCACCGTTCGTGGGAAGAGGAGAAACACCCCCCCGCCCCGTCATTCCTTAGTCCCACCACAAGATGTCCCAGCTGCACCATAAAACCAATGACGAGCTAGT
This sequence comes from Apalone spinifera, assembly GCA_030068395.1. Classification (NCBI taxonomy): domain Eukaryota; kingdom Metazoa; phylum Chordata; order Testudines; family Trionychidae; genus Apalone; species Apalone spinifera. The sequence continues at coordinate 29,377,768 of JANRFK010002932.1, read as the reverse complement.
TCTGTCCTCTTAAGAAAAAAACAAAACCACCAAACCAAACACCCCAGCCCCCTTCCTTCAGCTCCCAGGGCAGAGTCGCATTTCAGCCAGCAGCCTCCGGGGGACGTCCTGGGGCAGTTACCTGGGGTCAGCGCCCGGAGAGCTTTGCACTGGGGTACCCTGCTGGTTACAACCCATCCCCTCCTAATGACACCATTACCAGACCCTCCCTTGGCATCACGGAAATCTGGAGGAGAGACGTGAATCCCACCAGGACGGTGTCTCCAGGCTCTGGCGAGTGTGGGCACCTCGGCTCATCTGGCTGCAGGCTGGGACCAGAAGGGATCAGGGCCTGGGTCCCAGGAATTCACGTGCCTCAGGACAGCCACAGACACCCAGCGAATGTCACAGGCTGAGGCTAGGACCCAGACGGACCTCGGGAGCCCGGGTTGCTGTTTAAAATCCCGGTCACATGTCAAGCGTCCAAGGAAAGGAACCGCAGGCAGCAGCCACTTCACATTGGCCGGGGGGGTTCTGTGCTGCACGCTCCTGGAGCCGCTACCGCGGCCTGGGCCGGACAGGGCAGGGATGAGGTGGTAGGGTGAGAAGAGACCTTTGGCTCTGCTGGTGAGGGCCAAAAACAAAGGCAGAGCTTTCTAGGCCACACGTTACAGCAGGGGTGGGGCACCTCAGGCCCCTGGCTTGCCTGGATCCCAGCCCTGAGGCTCAGGGCTCTCCCCCCCTCCGCCCCCCAGCATTGGGGACCATGCACTGGTGCTCCAGCCAGGCCATCCTGCTGCTGCTCCACCGTGGGGCAGGAGCACACAAAATCCACTAGCCTGGGCCCTCCAGGCTCTGGTGTGCGAGAGGAATGTGGGGAGGGTCTTTCTCCTCAGTCAGGGGCCACGTCACGGAGGGGTTGCTGGGTTTGGGGGTTTTTTTCCCCCTTTTTTTGTTTTTTTGTTTTTTTTTTTTCTTGCTTCTCACTTGTGCGCGGCCCCCGACTGATTTTTCTGCGGGTCAGCGGCCCCCGGCCCAAAAATGGTTCCCCGCCCCCGAGCTAAAGGCTAAAAGCTGCTCAGTTTCTTTGGGAGGGGGCGTGTGGGTGCCCTCATCATATCCTATATACCAGGGGTGCGGAATCTTTTTTGGGCCGGGGGCCACTGACCCACAGAAAAATCAGTCGGGGCCTTGCACCCAAGTGAGAAGCAAAAAACCCCCACCCCTCACCAGTGGAGGGCTCCCCAATGCTGGCGGGCGCCCCAAGCCTCAGGGGACGGATCCAGGCAAGCCAGCAGCTGCATCCAGCCCCCTGGCTTTAGGTTCCCCATCCATGTGAGATACAAATGTGGCCAAGATTTCCAACGACGAGGCAATTCTGGGCCCCCAAATTGAGGTACCTTAAGGAGGCCCGGGTCTCAGAGGGCTCAGCAAGGTCCTTTTCGAGGGGTTCCAAGTGGACTGATGCGCAGACCAGCACTGGAAGGCCCAGTCAGCGGCTGGACGGTGGGCACCGCATCAGAACCGAGATCGAATGGCACCGTGCGTCTGGGAGGCTACTCCGGTGCCACACGGACACATCTGGGCTCCCTCTGCTGCTTTAGAGGAGGGTTCAGAACAGGCTGGAGGGTGCCTCTGCTAACCCACCCAGCCTTCACCCCCCGGGGCCCTTCCCCCTGCCTGCAGCGCCCTGCTGCATGGGAACAGTTGCTGGTGTGACCAAGGGAGAGTTCTCACGGCTCGAGGGGAGCCCAGAGTAGAACAGACCCTTCTCCCGGTTACGGGGAGCGGACGCCGGCCCGGCCGGAGCAAGAACAGCCGCTCAGCAAAAGACCAACCTGGTAAGTTTTCAAAGTTTTCCACGGCCACCTCTCCCAGCTGTTTCTTCTTCAGCTCCTGCCTGATGGCATTAACCTGGCGGGAGAGGGAGGCGCGAGAGTCACAAAGCGGGCAGCAGCTCCCCAGCTCCCCCCAGCCTGCACCCCACCCCAGGTAAGGAGATTGGATACGGCTCACGCATGTTTTATTTCCACCCGCCTGCAATGCCAGAGCAGTAGTCTCACAAGACCAAGTTCCCCAGCTATCTGGGAAGGCCGGGCAAGCCAACCTGGGTGCATGGTGCTGAGATCCAGCCCCGGAGCTCCACCCAGGACTACGGATGTGAAAGCGAACCATGTAACCAGTTAGCTGATGAGCCTGGGCTACCGGTTAATGTTCTCAGGCTCCGGGTACACGTGGGCAGCTGGCTTAGACACCGGTTCCTGACACTCCCGGGGAGCCACCTGCCACCCCGCATGGAACTGCTGAAATTTTCAACGGTGAGATAATTCCACGCATCCCTACGCACTGGGGTAACCTGCGCAATGGGGATCCCATTAGAGAGACGTAAAGGGCAAAACAAACACCCAAGGTTCAGGGGAGGAACGGCATCAAGGACAAACAGCAGGAAAATTCTGGGTTGCCCGTCGAGCTGAGAAGGATTTCAGCAGATTTGCTGCGCTATAGACCAGTGTTTCGCAACCTTTTTGTTTTTATAAAGTACCCCTTTTTTAAAGAAAAAATTGTAAGTACCCCCAGTATCTACAGTTTTCAGACACACAATTTTTTTTCTACCATTGCAACACATTTGTTTAAACAACTTAATCGTAGCCGGGCGGACGATGACATTTTTGGGCGTAAAAAGTACAAAAATAATAAAACACTGTAAAACTTAAAACAAAAATTCAGTTTTCTCCAAATTTCAGTTGTGTTGACGTTCCCCCCAGACTTCTCTCAAGTACCCCTAAGGGTACTTGTCCCACTGGGTGAGAAACACTGCTATAGACTCTGCCCCCCCTAAAACTGTCCCATTATAAAGAGCCCTCTGGCTCCACCGGTCCCGTCTCCTCCCATACGCCGTGAACACCCCCTTGGCCAAATGCACCGCGTCCGGGGTTTGCCAGCTACCGAAAGGGGTGCTCACAGCAAACAAACCGAGCCCAGTGTTTGGCGTTTACAAAGCGTCCCACGCAGCTGCCGTGCGGCGCGACGGACCCACACACTCCTGCTCGCCCGGGGCCCTCCTGCCTACCTGCATGCCATGGGAGACCACGCAGATCCTCTTCAGGTCCCGGGCTCCCCATTCGTCCGGCCACCTCTGGCGCATCTCTTGTACTTTCTCGATCACCTGCATGATCTCTGAGACGTTGTACCAGGACGTCATGGCCATATCCCGCTCGGTGGAGCCCGGCACGTGGCAAAACATGAGCGGGTGGATCTCCGGGTGGGGCGGGATGCTGCCGCTGGCGTGAATGGCGTTGCCTTTGCTGACGTAGAAGTTCTTGGAGACGAACTCGATGATGCCGGCTGTGGAGCGGTAGTTCTCGTTAAAGATGATCCTGCTTTTCAGCGCCACCTCGTGCTTCTCCCTCTGGTAGTACTGGAAGAGGCGGTTCAAGAGGGTGTGGTCGGCGGACTGGCCCCCGCCCAGGCAGAACAGCTTCGGGGTCACCTGCATGTGGTCACCCGCGAGGACGATTCGGGTCTCAAAGGTAGCATAGGAGAGCGGGACGAGCGCTTCGCATTCCAGCATCTGCGCCGCCTCGTCGATCAGGATGTGGGTGAAATACCCGGGGGACACCCGCAGGTTCTTGGACAGCATGGAGGTGGTGATGATGATGCGGTACCTGTTGAGCTCCTCCGGGGTGGGCTGCCGGAAGGACATCTGGTCCGGGGAAAGGCAACAGTACAGCCGAGTGATGGGGTCGGTCAGGCTGATGGCCCGGTCCGTGTATTTGATCCTCAGGGGGACGGCCCCGGGGTGCCCGCTGGTGACATACTCGTGGAAGTACTCCCGGACGTAGATGTCAGCCGCGCTGGAAGGGAGAGAGAGAACCGGAGCGTGATGTTGGTCAACCAACCTCCAGCTTTGGCCCAGGCTATAGGGGTGAGCTAAGAGCTGGCGAGCCAACCAGCGTCCCCATCTACGAGTTCCGTTCAAAATGGGGAACGGTCCTGTAAGAATGAATTCAACGTGCAGGCTCTAAGACAGGCTTCTAGGCTGGGGCGGCCCCGCGTCTCACCACCAACGTCGGGTTTCCGCACTCCACGCAAACACGCCCCTTGCAAAGTCTGGAGAACTTTGAAAACGTTTGCTCTCCACTTGCGAACCAAAGGGAATTGTCCCCTCTGCCCATCCATCCACCTCTTCTTCCTGCCCCCCGCTTCCTACCGGCCACGGGAGAACGCTCCTCTTTACGAGACAGCATGGCCGCCTTTAAACGCTGGCCCACGCGCCTGGGCGCTTTGAAAACTCTTTGTCCCAAAAGGCAAGTTTAGTTTCCTTAGGGAAACCCTCGCGTCCCCTCATCCCCATCAGGATGCTGAGCACCCAGCATAGAATCATAGAACCATAGAGCTGGAAGAGACCTCAGGAGGTCATCAAGTCCAGCCCCCTGCTCTAGGCAGGACCAATCCCAACTAAATCAACCCAGCCAGGGCTTTGTCAAGCCGAGACTTAAACACCTCTAGGGATGGAGACTCCACTACTTCCCTAGGGAACCCAGCCCAGTGCTTCACCACCCTCCTAGTGAAATAGTTTTTCCTAATATCCAACCTGGACCTCTCCCACCACAACTTGAGCCCATTGCTCCTTGCTCTGCCATCTGTCACTACTGAGAACAGCCTCTCTCCAGCTTCTTTGGAACCTCCCTTCAGGAAGTTGAAGGCTGCTCTCAAATCCCTCCTCACTCTTCTCTTCTGCGGACTAAACAGACCCAACTCCCTCAGCCTCTCCTCATAGGTCATATGCTAAGTAGTGCCCCAGAACCTCCCACAGTGTTCCCTTGGCAAGCAGCCCCGGGGGAGCGTAGCCAGGTACCTGTTGGTGTGGGTGCAGATCAGCACTCGCGTGTTGGCCTGCTTGATAATCTCCCTGGTGGCCATGGCCAAGGTGAAGGTCTTCCCTGTGCCGAATGGCCCGTAGATCAGCAGAGGGGGGACCTGTCGGGGGCCGGCGGCCGGGCCGGTGATGAAGGAGATGGCCTGGTTTTGTTTCCTGTTCCCGATCCGCGGCAGCGTGGGGGAGAGAGGGATGGAACAGGCTGCCACATCGGGCAGGATCAGCCGCTCGTCCAGCAGCTGGTCCACGGCGTAGTGCCACAGCCGGAACTGCAGCCGGTCGATCTGGAACTGGATCTCCACCTGGCGGGTGGTGTTCGGCTGGAAGCCAAGCTCGCTGCAGCATCTTGGGGGGAGCAGCAGCCAGATGCTCTTCTCCGTGGTGGCCTTGCTCTCCACCTTGACCTCATACACCCGGTTGTCGGTGGGCGGGGCGGGTGCCAGGAGAGCGGTGTTCACCGCCCGGCTCAGGAGGTAGCCCTCGCTGGTGTCCGGCGTCAGCACCCACGGGATCGGCACTTCCGCAAAGAGCTCCCCCGGCAGGGCGATCTTCATCCCCACGGAAAGCGTGTGCAGCATCGGGGTCAGGGAGATGGCCACCTGGAGGTTGAGCCTGAGACAGAAGGCACCCGAGCTGACGGCACATGTGGGTTCACCAGCGATATTCCCCCCGCGGCAGATGGGACTGCCCGCATCCCCGCCCAATTCCCCACCTCCGCGCCCCACGCGCTTCGCACGAGGGGGCCTGGGTGCTGGGGAGGTGCGTGCACAGGCGTGCGGACGATTAACCGATAAGCCCGCAGGCCATCGCTTCAGATGCGTCTCTGTCCTCCGGATCCTCACATTCTAGCCATGCAAAAGCCGCCCCTGGTCTCTCCAACATGCCCTGTGGGGCGTCCAGCCGGCAGCTCGCGCTCCACGCGGCTGAAGCGGAGCTCCTCCCCTTCCTTCCAACCCCGTCGAGTGCCTTTTCCGAGAGCTACTCCACCTCCCTGACGGACCCTCAGGCCCGTAACCTGGGCCTCTGCTTTCATTCAAACCTGGCTTGGTCTGTGTCCAGGTTATGCCCAAATGGTACAGACGCTCCCTGGCCCTTCCTAGCCAGCCACGCGGCTGAAACTCTGTCTCACGCTGCGACAACCTTCCCTCTGGCCTTGACAAATGCAATCTTGCCCCTCATAGCCATGGGCAGCGGGTGAACCTAGAGCAGCAAGAGGCAAGACCTCAGCCCCACCCCTTTCGCCCAAGGCCCCGCCCCTGCTGCTCATGACCCCCCCCATGGGAGCCAAGCCCTCCCACTGTAGAAGCAAGTCCCCAGCCCTGACCCCCCTGCAAGCACAAGAAGAGCATAAGAACAGGCAGATTGGGTCAAACCAAAGGTCCATCTAGCTCGGTGTCCTGTCTGCCGACAGTGGCCAATGCCAGGTGCCCCAGAGGGAGGGAACACAACAGGCAATCCTCACGTGATCCTTCCCCTGTCACCCATTTCTACCCATCCTGGCTAATAGCCATTGCTGGATCTAATCTCCATGAATTTATCTAGCTCTTTTTTGAATCCTGTTAAAGTCCTGGTCTTCAC
>JANRFK010002932.1:29307360-29323155 GCA_030068395.1 Apalone spinifera | reverse complement strand
CCCCCCCCCCCCATGTCCTGAAATGAGAAAGCGGATGATTTACGGCCCTAGCATCCCATCAAGCCAAGAGAATCGTTTTAGGTATCGGACACATACTGTTTAAAGACCACTGGATTTCAGCCCGTGGTGCCTAAATCAAATTTTCTAGCACTTTGCTGTGTAAATCCAGGCCCAAGATATTGTCTATGCAGCCTGTTATGGCCCAGATGTACGTACACACACACACTCTCTCTCTCTAAATGTTAACGGAAGGCATGCATATGACTCCTCCCAATCTTTTATTTCTGTTTGGCTACTGTGCTCCCGCAAGCGTCACGATATGCTTCTCTCTAGCCACACCTACTGGTCTAAAATGAAAGTGCTCTGTTAAATGTTCATCTCCATGTATGCTTTCGGATTACAGTGGCACTATCAAAACATATGAGGAAACCAGCAGTCCCCTGACGATCATTAACAAAAATTCCTCTCACACAACACTTCACGGCCTTGGGTATCTCAGACCTGTGGGAAAACATTATAAAACCCTCCGCAACAAATGAATCCTGATCAGATTTCCTGTAGTTGCCAGGGTCTGTCACCAAACACTTCAGAGCTCCCAACAATGTGGGAAAGGGGAATGGATACTGAAGGAAATTTGGCTGAATCAGCTTTAATGCTGGACAGCTTCTGTGTATTTCTTATGCTCTTGACTCATGCTGTTGAATCACAGAGATTGCAGACACTGCACATAGGTCCTATGCAACACCCTGGCCTTATTTTGCAATGTTTGCGTAGCGAGCCAACATGCATGCATAACATCCCCATTTAACAGCCTAACTTAGCAGCTCACAAGAACACACCCTGAGATATTTCCAAATCAGTGATTTCAAACCCTAATATCCATCACGCCAGGCAACCGTTTTACTGACTGGGCACCCACAGCTAAAGGTCAGAACCATAATCATGCCCAGTTGTCACATTAAGATTGTTCAGTGGCTCGGCTCTTGAATATGATCTCTCCCTTCCCTGTTTGGTGAGAGGTGTTTTCTCCTCCCTTCCTTTTACCCAACTGATTAGAAGCCGGGGGAATCCAACCATGCAACTGCTTTTATTCCTGACTCCAATGGTGATAGAGGACTAGCCCCCCACACTAGGGATGTAAAAAAATCGGTTAAAAATATAACCGATAAAAATCCTAGTGGTTACACATGCTGCAGGCTCCCCAGGAGCAGGGCTAGAAGACTGGAGCTGGTGTGTGCCAGGAGCTGGCTTCACGTGTGTACCAGCTCCTGCCTGCCCCCCTCACCCTACGTGCTGCTGCCTATGAGGCAGCAGTGCAGAGGTGGAGGGACAGGCATCTCTGTGGGATCCAGCGGTCGTGGGAGCTTAAAAGCAGCTCCCCACAGGCACCAGCTCCCGCCACCCGGTCGTGGGAGCTTAAAAGCAGCTCCCCACAGGCACCAGCTCCCGCCACCCCCCCTTGCTGCCTCTGATGGTAGTGAATGTAGTTGTTAGGATTAACCAATAAGCCCAGGCTTATAGTAAAAGCATTCTAGTAGTATACATAGTACAGAATAAGCCGGCTCCCGACACACACCCAGCTCCCAGCTGTCGCCCCTGCTCCCGGAGGTCTACTGCAGAGCCCGCAGTGCGTCTGGCTCTCCAGGACCAGAGCCGGGAGCCAGCAGGTATCTGTAATGGAAACCGAGAAGCTGATGCCTATCAGTTAACCCTCTAAATGGTTACACTCTTACGTCTCTACCCCAAGTGGGCCCGTTTGGCCATCCCTTCCCTCCACATCATGGGCCGTGGAGGGGCGCCTGATGTCACCACACTGCTTGCTGTCAAAGATGCAGGCGGTGTAATACCATACGTGCGGGGCACACAAGGGATCTATGTGCTTCCCAGGATTCTCTCATCTGACAAGATACTGTTGGCTAAAGAGCACAAAATGCACAAACGGTCCCCAACAGAGTAAATAGCTGTGTGGTCTCTTTCCCGGGGTAGGAGGCTGAGGTTGCTAGTAGCTGTTTTCTGGTGATGCTCTGGAGTCACCTTTGTCTGCAAACAGATTTGGGGACTCCAAGCTGCTGTTTCAATGGAGCCTGAACTCAGTAAAACAAGAGCTGTGATTGCCAAACCATGTCCCTGTTGGTAACAAAGAGACATGGACAGTCGCCTCGGTGAGGATCTAAAGCTGCCTTTTGGGGGTTTTCTGGGGAGAGAAGGGTTTGCTATAGGAAGGGGGATGGACCAATGATGTTGCAGGGTTAGAGAATTCACCGTTACCTGCTATGCCCTTCTGCTGCTTGTCCTTATTGTATTCTCCCTCCCACCACCCTAGACAGAGCAGGGCCCTTCAGTAACTAGAGGTAAGGCAGCAAGGGGTCAAATCTTTCATATTGCAGCTTCATAATAAGCTGCACTCTCCTACTTCCTACCCCACCCACTACCAGCCCTCTGTAGTTTCTTCCCCATTTCCACCAAGCCCCCACCTCTCTAAGGGAACAATGACTTTCCCATAAGAGAGTCCTAATTCCATGCGTTACTAAAGCCAGGCTCTGCAGCACTCTGTAGCCTCAGTGGGGAAGAGAGAGAAGGAAAGTGAAAAGTCTTCTGAAGTAGACAGTCAGGTTTGCACTTGGAGTTCAGAGCATCAGCCGCAACAAAAGCCCAGCATAGAACTACTCAAAAGTCTTAGGCTAAGCTGCTTTCCATTCATAAAATGAGGTGATGTCAATGCTACAATGCACATTTCTGGAAAGCCCAGTTCTGTTTGCTGGTTCACGCCTTCTCCACTGCTCTCTTCCTATCATTTACTTTCTAGTTCTTTATTAAAAAGCCCCAGAACCTTTAAAAACGTTACGTAAAGACATGAATGACAACATGCCTCATCCATCCTTAGGGCTTTATTAGCACCAACGTATGGAATTCCAGGCTGGCCGGGGGGGGGGGGGGGGGGGGAAGAGTCATGACGAAAGCATCGGAGGACGCCAATCCCAGATCTAAAGCTTTGCCACTATTAACTCCTTCCAAAGGGCAGCACACAAAAGAACATTTCTTTCCAACCAAGCCTGCAGTGACATTCACTTTGCTTTGCTAACACACCAGATTAGGATTGTGTGAAGGGAAGCATCCTAGCCTGTCTCCTACCACCACAGAACAAGGAAAATAACTTCCTAAATGTAACCTGAAACTGTGTATGGCCAACATTTTGGAAGGATTGGCAGTATCTCGCCCCAAGTGTGTGTGGAGGGCCTAGGGAGAAAGGCAAGACGGTTCTTCATTCTTGGAGCTACTTTTGTGCTTTAATACTCGCGTTAACAATCAGACACAGACAAGGAGATGCAATCAACCAGCAGCACTCTTTCAAAAATATTTATTAGCTTATTTAAGTGGCCTGTTGTTGCTGCTGTTGCTGCCAGATCAAGCCCATAGAAAACCTGTGCTGCAGGAATCCAGCCCCTTTAACACTGTCTCCAGGTGAAATGTCATTTTCACATACGCACCCGCTCCCCCTCCCCCCCGCCACACACACACCTTTTTACAAAAATAAGGACAGTAGCGAGCTTTTCCATGGGCTGACTCATCAGAAGAGTAGTTGGTATCTGAATATTCTTTTTGCATATTCAAACCTTGGAGCCCACAAAACACCCTTTTAGACACATGCGGGAGGAGAAGAGCACCAGCCACACTAGATAAGGCTCATTGGCTAGCTGCTTCTTATAAGAGATTAGCAGAGACATGGAGACGATTAGATTTCACAGTTAACGCCTGTTAAGATGGAAAAAGTTCTCACGTCTCCTAGTGCTATTATTTAATTGGTTTCTCTGCACATTCCACAGTACAACTGTGCCCTTGGACATCACCACAACCATTAGGGCCACAAGAGTTTCTTTTTTTTTTTTTTTTTTTTAAAAAAACCAAAGATATATATATTTTTTAGAAAACAGGAGACCCTCGATCCTCAGAAGATATCGATTTTCCACACGAGCCTGGATGGAACCAAAACCTTTAACACCCGTCTCCCTACCCCTGTCAATGATCAGACTTGGGAGACCAGCGTCTCACTCATAATGAAGAGACTACACATTAGGTAAGATGGAGATACTGCATTTAACTACTCAAACCCATTATGCGTAGAAACCAGCAACAAGGGTCACTTGGCTCAGCCTTGTGACTACCACACATCAGAGGACCTTCCCTGGTCCACAGCTGCTTTACCTCAACTGTCATGCACATTCTTCATGCCCAGTTATGCACGCTGTACCAGCCCACCCTCCAAAACACCAGCTTCCCAAACTGCTCTCTGCTGTGAAGGGGAAGCACAGACTCCCTGGGATCACTGGTCTACATGCAGGATTGAATCGTGCCAGAACTCAGGAGTGCTCCTTTGCCACTTACGCCGCAGCATCTGGTAAAATGCCTCGGCATCTATCGTTTCCTTAACCTTTCGCTACTTTCTGCTCGGTCCCTGTTCAGGCCCTGCCTGTATCTGCTTTTCTCGACGCTCTGCCCCAGCTGAGATGGCTAGAGATGATGCAGAGCTAGCGTACTAGACATGGAGATAACATGTATTCCAGGAAAACATGGGAGGAAAGCTTTCTATGTAAACTGGTTAATGGGCCAGTGTGATTCATTCCCCTCCCCCCACTCTTTTTCTGATGGTCTCTCTTTTTCCCTTTCTTTGGCTCAAACCTTATTCCTACTCCTTTTAGCCAATCTCTCTCAGAGTCTCCATTCCCTGTGCCCGCTTTACACTGTTTACTCTTCCCCCAGCACAGGCAGAAAAAAGGCAGTTCAAGCCAGAGTACGTCACAAAAGAAAGTCCCTCCAGGCAAGTCCCCTTTTCATTTCTGTTCTGGCTCTTCTGCCACTGTTGTCACCTCGATTGTGGTGGTGTGTTCGTCTGATACGGTGGCACCCTCGACAGCACTAGATGGCACCGTCACAATTGTGCTCCCGCTGGGAGCCATTTGGGTTACGTTCTGTATGGTGGTGCCCAGTCCCGGGAGGGTGAGCAGTTGGAAAGGGCTCACCACTTTCACCACAGTGCTGCCATCTTGTATGGCCGCAGTGCTGAGGACTGTCAGGTTGGAAGCGTCGGGATGGATCTCAACAGTGTTGGGGAAACTAGAGCCTGAGGAGGCCAGTACAGTGTATCCCCCCAATAACGGGGAGGCCGGCGAGCTGGCTGAGGAAGCCGAGGAAGTACTTTTCCCAAGCACCGAGGCTGGAAGGGCAGATACCACTTTGCCGAGAGGGAGGTTGGCAAGCTGAGAAACAGGCACTCCTGGGGCCAAGGCAATTTGTGCTGACTGGGCCAGGACTTGAGAGGTGATAGCAGCTGGCCCAGATGTGGCCCTGGTAAGTCTGGGGCGTTTTAAAGGTGCTGGGATGGAGACTGGAGTCAGCGTCATCAACACATTGTTGAGGTGCTGCGATTTGTGCTTCAGCTCCTTTGCGCGCTTGCGGTGCTCATCACACTGCTGTTCCAACGCTAAAAGGAAGAGGCCGTAATAACTGTTAGTACAGTACTCGCCAACTTCCACCTAGCATAAGCTTCCCATGGCCAGCGGCCTAGTTTTTAACTGCACAACAACTGAAAGTACAATAAGCAAGGCAAGTTAGCAGATTCTTGGGCATCATCCCAATCTAAACTGAACAATCATTCCAAGCACTGGCTTAGCAAAAACAAAAAAAACCCCTACTTTCCTACACACAATACACCTCCGACGATTCCAACAGACGAGACACTGAAATTCCATTTCGGCATACCTGCTAGATCCCGGGTGTATTGTTCTCTTGAGCGATCCATCTGGCACTTGTGGCTCGCTAAAACTTTCTTTACCAGGTCCAGCATGCCAAAGTTCTGAACTATGTTGTTGAGCAAAACAGCGTCTTGAAAACAGAAAAATGGATACAGCTCATAGAGGAAAGAATCATTCCCTACAGAAAGAATTTACCTTTTTCTTTGTAAAACACAAGCATACTAAAGCAGCAGCTCTCAAATGGTGGGGCGAGAAATCCCAGCTCTCAAACGGCAGGGTGAGGAATCAAACAGCGGGATGTAGTGGAACTGGGACTGGGACCAGCTCAGCATACAGCTCGGGCTACATAACTAAGGCAGCAGGAAGTATTCCAACAAGCTGATTCCTGTTCTGTGTGTACACAGTAGCATAGGGCAGGAGTCAGCAAGAAGCTGCTTTCATATATGGTAATGGTTAAACTACATTGCCGAATAATGGCGTAATGGGATGGGAAAGGGCATTAGAAGTATTGGGGAGAAGGCAACATTTTGAGGCCGGGTTTAGAGAAGGAGAGATACATTGGTCTTCTCTGATGCTTAAAGAAAAGGTAACCCCTATGCAACCCCAGTTCTGCCTCCCTGGGGCTGGCAAGAACTACTAGGAATGATCTGCATGCACTCCAGCTGGAGTCCCCGTGTCAGGTGTAACTGTACTGAATAGTGGAGGAATAAGTTGGAACAGCTTAGAAGAGCTGTGATTGTGATAGGAAGAGATCTGTGTCAAAGTTTCCCCCCAGGCATGATATCAAAGGAAAGAGGGGCACATGTCAGTATCATTTCAGTGCAGAATCACGTTGGGTGTCAGCAGCAAGGTGGGATGTATGGATTTAATGATGGGTAGGGGAAAATATAGGTTTACATGGCAGACCACATGCGTGTGTGCAGGGCTGTAAAAAGGTCAGAAGTAGCTCTCAAATTTGACCAATGCAGTACTTTGTAGGAGTACTTCAGTGCAGACAGCACCTGTCCACTACGACAACAAGGCAGAGAAGAAATGTATTATAGGTATTGTGGGGGCCCATACTCAAACTGGGCAGAGTTAAGGCTGTGAGTGTGTTTACCTTAACTTGGTTTTCAGAAGACTATGTTTTGCTGAACTCAATGTTCTGAGAGGGCATGAACTATTACCTGGCAGCCTTAACTCTGCATTTACAAAGGTTTTCTGCCATTTAATAAACAACAACGACACAAAGATGCTGTTTATTAGCTCCTGAAATCAGGCTCTTACCGCTGAGCTGTAGGGGAGGATCCTGGACCCGCTGCTGTAAGCCCTTCATGGTCTCCATAAGCTCCTGATGAAACTCTTCGATCACTTCATCCAGCAGCCCTGCATCCTTCAGACCTCGCCAGAATGTAAACGTGTCATCTGGGGGAGCAGCAAGCACAAGCGAATCTCAGAGCACCAGAAAAAGGCATTGGGGGGGCTGAGTGACTGATACACCACCATGTCTTATTGTGATGTAAAAGGGGTGCACATCCTGCAAGCCTTTCAAAAGGCAGGAGCTCACCCCAAACTTGGCTGTGGTGGGGTTAGAGGCAGAAGCCATTCTGGTCTCTAGACAGATGGGGATGGGGCAAAACCCAGCAAGAATAGGCATCCTGAGGCAATGGGGAGAAACTAAGTCGTTTGCACAGAATCATAGAATCCTAGGGCTGGATGAGACCTCAGGAGTCATCGAGTCAAACCCCCTGCCCAAAGCTGGACCAACCCCAACTAAACCATCCCAGCACGACTTTGTCAAGCCAGGACTTAAACTTCTAGGGATGGAGAGTCTATCCCCTCCCTAGGGAACCCATCCCAGAGCTTCACCACCATTGCTTTAAAGGAAAAACACACATTCCCTTTACAGTCCTCCCATTCCCCATATCAGACAGAACTGATTCTGCCCAAGAGGGCAGAGAAGTTGTGGAAGAGCCCTCTGAGTCACTTTGAGCCCTGAGCCAGAGCTCCCCCAGGAGTCTCTCTCACTCCTCTGCCACAATTCAGCACTGGCAACTGTATTTAGCACCACAAATCCCTAAACCAATTGGGGGTCAGACGTTATCCTCCATGACGCTCCTTAATTCCACTGAATGGGAGAACGCGTGGGACTCACACTCAGGTTCCGCTGATGGCACTGGACAGAATTTGGGTATTCTGACACCTGGGAGCAATTTCACGCCAAGAAGATGCTTTGTGGCCACACTGCAAACACAAAGGACTTAGTCCTACACTAGGATCATCTAAAGCTATGGCAAATAAATACCATAAAGATCAGGCAGCTGAATACAGGAACACCTACAGGCAGAAACGATTTTCCTACTCACCCTAACTTTTTTTTCCTTCTCCCCCTATATCCCTTTCAAACACAGGTAGCCCACATGGAGTATGACAGAAGACATTGACAGCATCGTATCTTGCGGTTTTCCTGAACTGTACCTCCAATGCTAGTGGTCCAATCGCTGGCTTCCTCACAAGTTTCTATGGTGATTGTAGCAGGAGAGCCATTTACTGCAACCAAGATCGAAAAGGAAAAGTAAACACTAAGTCATGGCTTTTCTATTGTCTTGTCACATAGCGTCTGGTTCCTGCATTATACACCCACTCAGGATTACATCCAAGAAAACAGGCAAGCCTGTGCAGTACATGTCTCCTCCAGCGGAAAGCCGAATAAACAGACTCTGAAGTGGGAAATAAAAAGTCACATCTGGCCATAGTGTGAGCTTTGCTTCCCTTTCCATGCAGCTGGGCAATACACAGGGCACTATTTGCATAGTTCTTGCAAAATTCTATTTGCTTCGGGGAGATTAATTTTTATTACATGAATTTTTCTATTATTATAATAACTGAGGGCTGGCAAGTAGAGTTTGTATCTGGTCTGGTAAGTGTTCAGGGCAATTCCCTGGTTTGTTGCCAATCTACAGGACATGAAAGAGGCACAAAATTCATATCAGACTGCCTCTGACCAGCAAGTTGACAGGCTTGAAGACTGAACAGGCTCCCTCAGTGCTACAGATAATACACTTTGGGATATTGTTCTACCCTTGCTGCTTCCAGCATCTGACTGATTGTATTCCCGGCCAGCCACTCATATGATCTCTGCTCTCCACAGCCCTTTCCAATCTCTATGGTATTGTTACTATAGGGACAAATGAATCACATGTCAGTTGAGTTGCCAGGAGGATGTCAAGCTGCATGCAGGAGCTATATAGATCAAAATCTGGGCTCCAGTGATCATGCTCTCCCGAAAGAGAAGCACAGTTTGTAACACTCCGTAGCTTTCACATAATTCCCTGAGGAGTTTGTTCCTTCCACGCTGCAAATCTGGGTTTTCGCATTCATGCCAAATACAGCCTGACACCAACAGTGTGGGAACATCCTGGTTTGCATGTTAACATCATAGACTATCTGAACAGAACTGCTCACAGCAACAAGGGTTAGAGCCATGCTGTCGGGTGGTACTACTACTGAAAAAAAACCATGGGTTACACCAGTAAAGCACCCATAAGTCCTAGCCCAAAGCATGAGGATCAGTTGTAAAATGTTCTGGGAAGAGCCAACACAGGGATGCAAAAACAAATTTTTGCTTTTCTCCTCCACAGTCTTAGGGTTATCAGATTTTTTTATTTTGTAAGTTTGCAGGGGCAAAAGAATTAGCAAATATGAAGTATTTAGAAATAGGAGCACATTTCTACAGAATATTCCCTACTTAAGGTAAATCAAATCTAGATCTTAAGCTCTAAACCAATGTCTTTTTTAAATTCATTTTGGTAACATTTGCATGAGATCTGACAAATTTGTAGCAATCTGTGGCTTTATTTAATCGGTCATCAGACAAAAGCAATAAATAATTCAGAAACGGAGACTTAAATGAAAATATGTAAATTATTCTGCAGAAAATCAGGTGTCACCTTTGAAAGAAGGTGCAATAAAAGGGGCTCCCCTCCTCTCGCAGTCTAATGCCATGAACCATGAGGGCAGCTAGCAGCTGATCAGATGCTGGCCCGGAAAGATGACCAAATCACATGAGGACTACTACATTCCTGCAGGTTATCTGGAGGCAGCTACTTTGGCTCTGCACTCTGCTTCCCCGCAGCTCTCATCACCATGATGAGTACAGGGGGGCCCAGCCTCTGATGCCAACTTGCGCCAGGCCCCCCAGTAATTCCCAAGGCTGTATCCCTCAAGGGTGGGGACTTGAAGGAAGTAGTGTGATTGGGGACAGGGCAGAGCATGGGTGGGAAGAGGGAGGTTAGGGACGGAACAGGGGCTGGTCTTGGGGGAGGGGGGTGGACACCCGCCCCAGGGCTGCAGGAACTCAGCTACTAGCAGCCATGCGCAGGCCAGATTGTGGAACTGCTCAGGCTGCAGACGGCCCCCAAGCCGTGAGTTTAAGACCCCTGCTTTAGAATGAACATTATTTTTACAGAACACCAAAGAGCCTTCCTTCCTGACAGCTACTGCTCTGCCATGCAGCGTTACAATGGACGCTTGTGCAGAGCTCCAACGTGAGACCTAGCAACAGGGGGAGGGAAGAAGTGAAGGAGGAAAAAGTAACAAAAGGAAATAGTAATTAAACTGATTCTGAAGAGCCCCACTAGTGAGGGCTGTGGAAAACACTACACATACCATCTGCAGAGGCAGGAGTGAGAGGAATATACTCTGTTGACGTCTGGCTGGTTAAAGACACTCTTGCTCCGGTCAGGTCAATTTTAGTGCTTCGGCAGGTGTTTGAGCATACCTTGGTATGCTGGTAGAAATCCAGCTCTCCAGAGTCCATGATCTTCCTGCAGCACAAAGAACAAGCATGAGGACACGCGTGTATCAGTCTGGCACAGACACAGTGAGGCAGAGCGCTGGAAAACAGCTCCTGTGCTGCAGGATTTATCTGCATTTCAAACATACAAACCTCTCAAAACCCTGCACGAATCAATTCTGCACTTTAGCTTCCTGCCCTTCTTTCCCCTTACATTTAAGACTATTCCAATCAGCCTGGTGGGTGCTGCAGCTGCCTCGCACTTCTAGTTCCCATCCCCTAAAGATCAGAGGGGCTGGCAGAGGCGATGGGCCAAGTGTGAGTTGCTTCTCTTTTCTCCCTATTATCCGATTCTGGAGGGAACATTAAATTAACCAAATCAGTGGTCCATAAATGAAAGTGTGAGTGAGAGAAACATGTACGTTGATAGGAAAAGAAGGGGGAAATATCAGCAAGACAAGCATTTAATCCCCTTCTATACAGCCCTTACATGCGAGTTAACAACTATACCACTCACTGGAGGTGAGTAACGTGCTAATACATTGTGAACAGGGCAAAACTGAGCCAGAATATCCACATTCGAGCTAAGACAGAGACCTAGGAGTGTGGTTTCTGAACATTATTCTAACATTATTCTAGCAGGCTGAGCAAAGCACGTTAGAAGCTGGTTTGACCACAAACGGGTCTGAACGGTGATGAACACAAGACTGCTGAAAGGCCTGTGTAGATGGGGCCTTAATGTACACATTTTTGGGCAGAGAAGCCATTGACTAGCCTGTCCAAGCTGGTCTTTTGTGAGAAATGGAATGGGTGAGGAGCGCCGTGTGGCCAAGTGTTTGCCCCAGATACTCTGTCTGCTCTACAAGGAAAAAGTAACAAAGCACTAAAGATGAAGAAGGGAAACATGGACTCTTCAGGGTGAAGGGCACTGTGCTGCAGTTTCTCATTCGGTCCTTCAGTGCAGATGGCTACATTGGCAAAGCAAAGTGAAGGTGGGACCTAGGGAGCCTGCAAGGTAGATAAAAACAGATTTAATTTTAAGGCTCCAATACTGCCTAACAGAAAGCACCTTGTGGAACGAGCACAGTAATGTATATGAAAGGAAAACCCATCAAAGCAAGTGTGACAGCAGGTTAATAAAATCAGGAAGTGGCTATTATCCAAGTAGAATAAGGTTCTGGAGGAAGCAGCAGCAGATTTGAATTCCAAACAGCATATACACCTTAGTGCACACCTGCTTCTGCAGGTGACTGATTAGGTGTGTGAAAATTCTGCAAGCACACTGACAGAATCTATGCGCATGTGCACATAGATGAGAGGCCAGGCTGAAATCCACTCAAAGTCAGGCCCTTGGAACAGGATTTCTTCACTGATCATCATGCAGTAGCGACTCCTCTCCAAATCTGGCAGATTAGCAGAGAGGACAAATTCCCATAGCTCAAAGAATGTAAATATGCCTCAAGCAGGAGGTCTAAATATACCTAAGCAGTTCTAATCAAGGCCAAAAGAAACCGGATGCAGCATGAGCTCTTACAGGAACAGACTGCTGTAAATAACACTAAAAGATTGAAAATACCTAGGAAGATCAAAAAGAGAATCTTGCTGGGGAAATAAGTCTGAGATTTATGGGGAACCAGGGTCAAGCATACAGAGTTCTCTGCCTACTGCCTGAATGCTCTGTGGATGGGTTATTTAGCAGATAATATGCTCAGCTGAGAGAAGGAGAGGAAATGGAAATCAAGTCACAATGGGCTTTTTTGACAAACTTCAGGCTGAGTTATCAAACAGGAGGAGGAGCAGGAGAAGGACAAGATCAGGTATTACTCTGATCCAACCCATCATCACAGAACCTCTCTGGAGAATGGCACAGGGAGAAGCTCAAACTAACCGTGAAATAGCAAAAAGCTGGTTTCCCCTTCATACTCCCTCCATCTACCCCACATCCTGGAGATCCTCCAGGGTGTAAAAAAGGCTGGCTGCAGCTCCTTTTGAAATAAGGCATCTCGACTCAACTAAAGGACATTGCCACAGTGGCACAGATGGTCTCCCCACCCGCAGGGACTAAACACGCTGCCTCTAGAGTACACTCAACCTCTGCTGACTAGAGACAACATCTTGAATGGCTGTTGCTTCTAGGCTACTGGGCTGGCCCTCCCACATCTTTTGCAAAACAGGTTTTGTTCCTCCGAAGACCTGCCTGGCCAAAACACGGATGTATGGAGTCGCAATGAACCCGGGGTAAAAGCTGATTAACAATATTATGAGCGCAGTTTGTGTTACTGCCGGAGCTGAGTGGGTAGGACAGTGCTGCTATGAAAAGACTGTGGAGCCCATGATGATTCCAAGATAGGAAAGGATTTTTTTTGTTTCTGGCTACAGATGAAGAAACAAGTGGACTTTGGTCAGACAGACGTCGAAAGCTTGTGGTCTGGGAGATCATAAAAGGAATTCCTGTAGTCAAAGCCAGAGAAGAGGAAGGTACAAGTAAGGATTTTGGGGAAGAAAAAAATAGACATAACACAGCAGAGGGCGTGTCCATGTACAGACAGACTAATCTCGTACTGCAGGGAGTGCGGCTTCAGCAGGTAGAATTTTTCTCCCAGTCAGCAATGAAGCGATGCTCCAGAAGGGCAGTTGGGAGCGCTCTGCGGCCCCAAGTTCTGCCTTTCAGAAGAGATATAAATAGCCCAGCCTGGCAACTTGTGGGCGATTAAAGATCTCATGACACTATTTGAGAGAGGAGATGTGGTTTTCATTCTTGTTAAGTTCCAGATAAGAAGTTAATGTTTTGCCTTTCCAAACGTCCCCTGCATTTCTGTGGAGGAGCCTGCACTACCCTGCCTTGGCAATAAATAGTGATGTCTGCATAAAAGCAAACCCAGGCCTCACTCAAGTCTGGGGCACATAAGCACGCAGGCAAGGCCTGAGAGGAAAGAATGTTTTGAACAACAATGCAGATTAAGCATGGTACAGCGAGACCACAGGACGAGCAACCTTGCACTGGTACTTGTTTCTGATAAGCAAAAAATTACAGATGCAGCCGTGAAACTGTCAACTACGCGCATAGCAGCAGCATCCCGAGTGACAGGTTGTACTCCAAATGGGGTATTGGGCATTTTACGTATCCTACACAATACGTCATCAATCGGAAAATATTATTAGAACAACCAAGTCTCATTTTGCTATAAAATGGGCTTAGTAAGAACACTCGATGGGAGGGAACGGGCAGGATTGACCCACAGGTCCTGCTCAATGTAACTAGAAGTAAACTGGCCCTTCACACCGGTGACCCAGTGGCATGGCGTTTCAGTGTGTGGGAAGAACCACGACCTCCTGCCTGGTACTGCAGGTAGCATACAGGTGAAGTGTAAGTGAACTAAGCTTTATTATTGTATTACAGTAGATATATATATATATATATATATATATAAATTACTTTAGAATTTATAGTATTTAAGGTTTAAATTGTATAGTAATTGTTTTTAAGGCTTGTAAAACTTAAACAACTGTATTAACTGCTTAAAGCTTGCAATAAACAAGAACATGGTTAAGTAGCCCTGGAGTGTCCTGGTTTCCCTTGGAGCTAAAATAAATCAAACCACATGACAATTTCCAACTGGATAGTATATTTTCTTCACTTCCTGTTCTAAAACTGTTAAGTGCTTTTGTCGTGTGGTTGTTAAACAACTGCCATGCTCTACTCTAGAGGCAGCTGCAGATCACATGGTGGCCCTGAGACTATAACAGGTAGGTGACAGTCCCTAATTTCTTAACCACCTCTGCCTACCTACAACAAAGAAAACGCTTATAGAAAACGGATCACTAGATGGATGGACAGTTATTGGGACAAATTTTCACTGTATTCAGGGGCACACACTCAGTTGCTCAACAGCTGTATCAGAGCATATAGAATATCCTCCTGGATTCTCCCAGAAAGAAGAAACCAAGGCCATCCACGACACATACAAGCAAACAAGGCACTAACCTGAGCATGATCCCATTCATCCGTATTGCTCGTTTCCAGTCCTTCAAGGTTGACTTGCCAGCCAAGTGGACAAACTCTTTGGGACTAATTAAATGATCATCGTACTGCAAAGGGGAGAAATACAACGTGGTGTAATGCAGCAGGAAATGCATACTGGTTCCACTAAGGACAGGCATAGGTTATGCCAGGATGCATACACTATATCTAGCACTCTGCCCAGTGACAGAGTGGAACAATCCTGATGACCAAGTTTTAACAGTATTGTTAAAACCAAAGCTGGGCTCCTACCAAAACTCCTGATCTGAAACCCTCAAAATTTTGGAGAAGTGTGATTGGACTTGTGGGTTAGGTCCATCTCTAGTGAAAAATCACTCACTAGGATATTGTGTTTACACTAAAATAGATCCTAAGAGAAGCAAAGAGCCTGAACTTTGGCAGAAATTGGTTACAAATTCTTCTAGCGCTGTATGTACCACAAAGCATCAGAGACAGGAAGGTCATACAAGACCCTTTAATGTGATCTGTGCAAAATATACCTAGCATTATAGTGCGCTGCTCCATACCACCACTGTTTTATTTAGCTCTCATCTGCTCTCACTATCAAGCAGATTAGTGACAAAAACAAATTGTTCCCAACCACCAGTTGGTATCCAGTTTTCTGAGCAGCACGTTGCTCTGTGGTCAACCCCTCAAAGTGCTCCAACTATGACTTGACCAGAAGAGTTGCAAAGATTCAGGCTCTTGGCCACTCATTCTTTGGCCTCTGCAGAGTTCATCAACAAGGACTGCAGCAGTCACTTGTATGATGTGGACATTTGTCCCACTGGAAACTAGACAGACAACCAGCTTATTTCATATTGAATAGCCATGTGAGCACGACATTTTCCTCTCATTACAGGTGGTTTGAATGGGTGACATAAGATTTTGTACCCCATTATCCATCTTCTAAGCTCTACAGTTGTCCTTTAATAAAGCTTCTATGGGGAATACGAAAAATATGGATTTGCTACCCCTAGGTCCCTTTTTATTCCCTCTTATGCTAACAAGTACATCTGATATTCCCAACTGCTATATGACATGAACATTTCCTTAAAACAGGAATCAGAGTCAAGTACAATGAGGAAGCTGATATCTGGTGGTAGCAGGCACAACTGATCTGCGCCAGTCTCTACTTTTGCCTTGGAGAGAAAGAGACATGGAAAGATCCATCTCTCCAAGAGGAGGGGAAGAAAGCCATCTCGTCAAATACTCTCTGGCAACACAGCCTGAAAGCAAACATTACTTAA
>JANRFK010002932.1:29292657-29307240 GCA_030068395.1 Apalone spinifera | reverse complement strand
CCCCCCCCCCCCCGTCACCTTAGTGAAAAGAGTGGAAACAGGTCAATGCCATCATTACCAAGAAGGTTTGCATCACTGTATCAATTTCCCTTAAACTACTAATGATAAAGGGAGTGTCTACATTTTAGAAAACTGCTCAAAGGCAGAGCCAGACTGAAGTTGAAGTGCCAGCCAGAGCTGCTCAGTTTTCCTCTGAAGCACTAAGACACATAATGGACAACAGGAAGACAAATGGTACTCAGAATAGTGTCTTCCTGCTTTCAAGGAGAAAGGAGATCTCAACACAGTTCTAACAGAGCCCTGCTTCCTCACACAACCAGAACCCACATATGGGCGGTGTTCAGCAAACAGGGAGCGTGCACCAGACAGATTCATAGCAATGGTAACTGGAATGTTGGATTTTATTAGCATCTGTGGTGTTTAATCTCCTTTCTGGGCAAGGAGGTCAACCTAAACACACATAGGTGTGGTCCTTCCTTATGGACTTTCAGAGGACTCTGCAGCCTCACCTGGACACATTTCACATTAATGCCAGGGCATACGAACTTTCTCCATATCAGGTTGGCTTTACTATCTCCGCAGGTGATAGGATAAACAATCTCAGCTTCCAAGCTGTCCTCCTCTTCAGCCATCTTCACTTCTCACAGGGAACGAGGGGCAGGGTTTGGGGAGGGTCAAAAAGAAAATAAGTTACAACTACTGATTATCATCAAAGGTTAAAGGCATTTTGGGATAGAGTGGTAAAACGAGAAGCCACGCAGGAAAATTAGACTTTTCAGACAAATTTTTAGCCAGCCTTCAATACCAAGCAACCAGCTGATCTCAGGCAAAATGAGTGCATGCCTATTTTTGCAGGCCCATAAAAGTCAGTGTCTGTGACTGAACATTTGATTCTTTATGTGAATAAGAAAAATTGGAGACAGAGGACATAGCCACACACATTATTAAGGTGTAACTACCTATTTTAAAGGTAGGTGGGTATTCCACAGTGCCCAAAGGAGGGCTTATAAGCAGGTAACCCTGTCTTCTGCAAAATTAAACCCTTGCAAACCCAGTCGATGAGTATCTCCTACCTGCCTGCACTGGAGTGAAGCCACTGCAGCAAGAGGCACAGGAACATCCCAAGAGCATCAGTGTCCAAGCCTGAGCATCAATGCTTTATTACAGGGATCAGGGAGTCACTATTTTTATTACTAGAATAAGTTAATTAAACTTAATCTAAATAACGAAGGGGGTGGCAAACCCCTGAGAGACTTTCCAGACTAAACTGATTAATGACACTGCATCCCAATTGGCAGAGATAGTTACAATTTTGAGGCATGAATTCAGTCACAGGCATGCACTCTGAGTACCATGGTCCCTTTATTTGTAAATAGACAATCTGATCCCATGGCTGAACTATGGCCAAAACACATCAGGTATATCTACACTCTCCCCCTCCCCCTTGCACAAAAAAATATGCAAATGAGGCGAAGCATGGAATATCACCGTGCCTCATTTGCATCATTAATGAGGCTCCATTTTTTTTTAAGCAAAAAACTCTCTTGTGCAAAAATGGAGCCTCATTAATGATGCAAATGAGGCATGGCGATATTCCACGCTTCGCCTCATTTGCATATTTTTTGCACCAGAGGGGGCAGTGTAGACATAGCCATTGTTGCAGATTTAATGGGGAATAAACTCAAGCAATTCCACTCTAAAGCAAAAGAGGGCAGCAGAGTGCTACAAAACATACACCCACTCCTCCTTGTCACATGTAGTTAGGAGGCAGAATTGTGACTCTACTGTTCTGTTTCCTTGAGTAAATGACAGCTACAGTGATGCCTGCAGGAAATGTGTGAAACCATAATCTAATCCTGAGTGTGCCAGCCTGCCCGCTCTGGAAGCAGGCTCTTGGACTCTCGCTGGCAGTGGAGCATACTCCCAGGCAGCTGAGCCAGGCAGATCTGCAGCACTCAAACCCCTAAGAGCAGGACTGCCGAGGCTGCAAAGTTGGTATGAGAAAGGTTGCAATAAAGGCCAATGCAGTACACCGAACCTACCTAAGACAGCTTCTTTCAGATGTGTAGAAGCCGTGAAGGCAGCAGCGGCAGCAGCTGCTGCATTTTCGGTCTCAAGGGTGTCTTCATTTAGGTCGCCACTGGTAAAAGAGTTGGAGATGAAAAATTAAGCAATTTAGATGACTCATTCCCATTTCTCACATCTGGAGCAAGCCCTGCTTCAAAGGTCTCTTGCAATACATATTGCTGTAAACCGAAATATGTCCCTGTAATCCCTAAAAATGCAGATCTTTTTAGGGTTCATTAGAAAAACCTAAGTTAACTTTTCGTCACTTAATTACAAAATTTTAGCCTGGTGCTGCTAACACATGCATGACCCCCGTATTGCAATTTCTTAATGGGCTCAGACGAAGTTGGCTATTCCCCTCTACCAGCACAATGGAAATCAAATACAGATGCTTGCCCGTCACTGACAGGCTTTTAAAAGATGCCTAAAGGAAGCAATTGGCCAACAATCCTCAGGTGGCTAGGGGATGGAACAGATGACCCAACAAGTCTCATTCTTCCAGATCTAATTTCTCAGGAATAAGACCCAAGAGGGCTGGAAAAATAGTACAGTATTTCAATAACACCCCCCCCCCCCCCCCATATGGGTTAGGCAAAACAAGGAGGAAAAATTAACAGACTTTGCCTGGAGGCAGGATTCTATAACCTTTATTTCTGAATTGGAGTCAGTCTTAATGACTTTGGAAAAATGTGGCAGCAGCATGGGGTGGCATGTCAAAAGGATCCAGTGAGATCAGCACCTAGAGTAGCAGATCACGGAGAATCAATATACAGATATTTGGCATGTCACTGTACCCCAGTGAACTTGCTCAATGTTAAAAGCTACCAGTTCATATTGAATGGGAAAGGGAGAAGGAAAAAAATAAATTATACAGGATTTCTAACACATTGTGGAAAACTTTGCTTAAGCATGTTTTAAACTGGGCTGTAACTAGTTCTGCCACCTAATGAATGAGAGAAAATACATCCTATCAAGTGCCTAATGTTTCATCTCAAGGGGAGAATAAGTCTCCACGGACTCTAAACTGGAGTCTGAGTCTGTCCATGTTGATAGATGAAGGGAGGGCTTGAATCCATTCGCCCAGTGAGCACAGAAAGATCAAAGCATGAATTTCTGCCATAATTGTTTTAAATTAAGTTTCTGGATCTTATGGTTTCAAGAACAATTCTGCTAATGTGACTCAAATGCAAGCCAAGGAAATGCTGCTTCCCGAATTGGGACCTAAACAGCTCTAGTGCCTCTGCTGCTCAGTAACTTTGGTAAAACTTCAGAGTGAAATAAATAAAGCCCTGACCAATTTCCCTGCTTGTTTTGAGAAGCTTGCCATGCAACTGTCAAGGGCAATGTCAGTGTCACACGGCTGCTGCTGGGGAATGGATTATGCAGCAGCAGCAGCAGCAGCGACAGACGTTAAACTTGCAGTGTGGGCGGCTCCAGAAAATGGAGGCCTGAGGAAGAAGTAGTAAGGCTTCCAATAACCAACAGGCTTTAGAGGAACAAAAACAAAACAAAATAGGAAGCTCCTCCTCCACTCCAACAATAAGAGGGAGGCATCTCAGCCATTATTCACTGACCAAAGGCTGTTATATAACATGTCACCTCCAAGGAGGAACTGGGGTCAGCACCCTGGTAGAAATCCCATCTAGCTGCTGCAGGAGGAGGCTTCCAACTGAAGTGTTCCCTCTGGATCTCACTAGTGGGGCTACCTCTCCTCTTGCCATGTCCTGGCACACAAGTGAGTCAAACTATGGATTGCATGATTGTTAAACATGGTGAAGACAGGTCTGGATAGAGAATGAGGAAGTGCATGTGCATACTGAAAAGGGAACACTCATACATTCTACTTAAAGAAAAAAAAGACCTAAAACAAACCTGACTGTTATGGTTTTAGAACACAGTATTCACACGGGTGATATTCAGAATTTACCTTACAATGTACATCAGTTTCTGGGGATAAATCTCCAGACCTAGACGGTAACTCAAATGTCATTGCTTCTTCTCCCCACTCCTCTCAGTCACTTAGAGCAGAAATCAAAATAGGAGCTAACCACTTGCTCTCTGTACCTGGAATACCAGTACTTACTGCAATGATAGAAGTCAGAACCCATTCTAGGTTTCAGTTTGCTTATGTAGCACTAGAGGTTTCAGTTTTCTCATGGAGGCACACATTTAATTCTCACTACTGGATATTCAGGCCTTGTCTACACTAAGGAATTTTGTAGACAAAATGCAGCTTTTGTCAACAAAGCAGTGAATGTGTACACGCGTGTTATGTACACACGAGACACACAAGGTTTTCTGTGCAAAATTTATCAACAAAATTCAGAGTAGACACCACTCTTGACTTTATCACTCTGCTTAGCCGTTAGATGTTCCAAAATGTCCAATCTGACCACTCTGATCACCAATTTGAACGCCACTGTCCTGCAGCCAAGTAAACAACCATGCACCCCTCCTCATTAAAAGCCCTGAGAATTTTTGAAATTCCATTTCCTATGGGCTCGGTGTGGAGAGGTCTCATCGCATCTTCCAAAGCGACCATGGCAGGTTACTGCACTATGTGCTTGCCCTCCGGGATCACTGCAGAGCTGTTGGTCTGATGAGACGCTGCCCGTACAGTCCTTTACGCTTTCTGGGAGTCCTCAGTTTCCCCTTCACTCCACCCCCTCGGGCAACTTTAAAAACAACAAATTGGCACACACAGAGTTCTGAAAGTCTGCCCCTCCCCGGCACCTCCTTTCCCAGCAAGCGTCCGTGGGTGTGCACACGTGCGTGTGTGCACATGTGTTCTTTCTTGTGCAATAAAAGCAAAGTTTTGAACAGTAACTCATCTTTGTCTCCTACAAATTGAGATAATAGGCACTATTAGTACATACACAGGTAGGGCAATCATTTACTTACTGGAATGTAAGGCCTCAAACGTCATCGTTGCTTCCTAAGAAAACTACATGTGATGTAATACTGTGGCAACCAATCAGACATACACATTACTAGCTCTCATTTTCAGCGTGTTGCCTCAAAGCCTCCCTGGTTGGAATTGCCCCCTCTGATAGCCCTACTCTCTGCCTCCTCAAAATCAGCAGTCAAATGGTCTGCCTCAATACTCCTGAGCTAACCTTTCAAGCTTAGCTGCATAGAGTATGCAACACACAGGACGTGGGAACATTATCCTCTAACCTGCCATAAAGGCATCAGCAGCACAACTTTAATCTGTCAGGCACATTCCATGGTCATTTGGCATCTGCTCAGTCTGTCGTTGAATCACTCCGCACTGCTGTTCAAGTTTCCCATCTAAGGTTTCATGAGCCATCGCTGTAATAGTTACACTGGATTTCCCAGGATCACAATGGGCCTTTCAACATCCTCACTGTAGCCTTCTGGCCCAAAAAGAAAGTCCCTTCTTATACACAGGCCAATGTTTCTGAAGAGGTGTGCATCATGCACTTCCCTGGACCACCCTAGTTTAATGTCAGTAAAACACCGAGGGTGATCCTAAAGCACCTTTAACATCATGGAGAAATACCCCTTCCTATTGATGTATTCTGTTGCAGGGTGTTTTGGTGCCAAAACTGGAATGTGTGCCATCTATTGCCCCTCCATGGTTAGGGAAAGCCATTTCTGAAAAGCTATCCACTATGTTACCAATTCCCACTTCCTATTTTACCGCATTTCTCACAAAGATGCCACGATACACAGCAAACAGGGGCTGTTGAAAACACGCCACAAAAGAAAGCTGGAATCCCATTGCAGGCTGGGTCAGAAAGCAATGCATCATGGCACATTGAGCAAAGTCCCACGATGCTCCATGATCTGCTCCATCTTCCCACAACACCTCGTGACAAGTGGTCGAGCCTGCCTGCAGGATGGGTACCCATTGTGTATCGTGCACACTGCCCTGCCGATGACAGTACCTCACTTGTGGATATGCTCTGCAAATAGTGGGAGCAAGTACAAATGTGGCATACTGATTTTTATTATAGTGATTTTTGAATGTCGACATCACTTTTGGCCCCAACACTCTGTAGTACAGACAAGGTCTATCTTCTCCCTGGTTTCTATTTTGCCACTGAAAAGGTATGATTAAAGATCTGTGAACAAGCCAACCAACTCATGAATACAGATCGGCATCTTATAGCATCCCTGAATTCCCCAGGAGCACAGGCTGCCTGGCTTCCTACAAGTTACATGTATACAGTACAAGGACAAGCCACTGCAGCCACAGGCAGACAGCTAATTAAAGACAATATATCAAAGTGTTCTACTTCCTGCCTTGTATTAATGTCCCTCCCCAACTTTCAGTGCTTACTAAGGGAAGGAGAGACAGATAACTGATTCTGCATGACTTCCCTATCCTCCCAGATAGTCCCTGGCTTGCATCAGCTTCATCTCAGCGTACATGCAAAATAGACTATTTAAAGAGAAGAACTTTTAAAAATACACACCAATGGGAAATATATTTAGGCTACCGTGAAGTGTAAATATTTCTTCTTTACACTCCTGGGATGCCACTGCAATCTTAGCCAGCACATAACACTGATTTTATATATGTTAATCTTGCACAGTAGATTCCCATGCAAGGAAGCAAGGGCATGCTGGCAGCATCTGCGACTTATATGAGCGCTGGATATCAGTCTGCATGGCCAACTCTACTGGATTTGAAAGGTGTGCGTTTGGGTTTCTGGCAAAGAGGCCCAGTCTAATTACTGCAGCACATTCTCTCCACCTCTTTCTAAAGTTCTGGGGTGAGAAAGAGGAAATGACAGTTAACTTTCCGGACACGTCAGCAGTTTCACTCTGTATAAACTGGGTGTCTGAAGCAAAAGTTTATGGAGGATGTAAATCTAAAATCTGGCCTGTTCTGATAAAGAGGGAGAGGATCGAAGTGACCGACTGACTCAGTGATTAATAGGCTGATTACATAAAACAGGGCGAGGCTACCCAGGAAAGTTGAGTACAGGAGCTACTAGTTTTTCCCTTCTAATTTCTCAGTAAGCCCTGGTTTACATTAGGGGGCTATTTCAAAATAACCCCCCTTATTTTGAAATAAGAAATGGCATATCCACAATGCCAAGCCCGTTATTTCGAAATAACGGGCTGGTTATTTCAAAATCTGTACTCCTGCTTTTCTTACGGATTAATGCTTAATACTCCATTTCAAAAAAGTTATTGTGAAATAGTGGTAGTGTGGATGCCCCACTGCTATTTTGGAATAACTACTCCCCAGAGTAATTCAAAATCATTACTCTCCAATGCTTCCTGGGGCTCTAAGTCAAGGTACTGTGTCCACAATAACAGAGCCTGTCTCAGACTAATTTCAAGGCTTCCCTGTAATGATACACCTTCTCATAGAGCTGGAAGGGACCTTGAGAGGTCATCGAGTCCAGTCCCCTGCTGTCATGGCAGGACCAAGTACCAAGACAGGCTATTTCAAATTTAGTTATTTTAAAATAATTTCCTAGTGTAGACATGCCTGTAGGTTAGATCTACAGTCGAGAAATTGTTCTCCTTCCAGTCACAAGACAAGTATCTTGTTCACAACAGAGCAGGGGCAGCTGTAATGTAGAGATGGGAGATCTTGTGTGGGAAGTATTTCAGAATCATGAGGTAGGTGAATGCTCTCCTAGGATTCCAGAGTTACTGCTTTGGACAAGTAACAGTATGGGAGAGGATGAGATAGGCTACTCTGATACGCAGGTTCCACTGTGTAGAAATTATTAAATAGTCAGTGGAGTAGAGAACTACACAAAAATGAGGACACTAGCTAAGCAGAAATTAAAAAGTGCAGTCACAAGAGTAAAACGCCTGAAAGAAGCATGGAGACTACTTAAAAACACCAGAAGACAGGCTCACACTAATGAATACCCTAAATTAAAATAAAAAAAAATAATTAAAAAAAAAAAGACACACCAGCAAGACCAAAATAATGCTACTCACTAAACACAAAAGAGTAATGGAGGCCACTAGATGCAAAATGCACCCTTTAAAATTTGGGATTCAGATTCTAATGAAGATAGGAAGAGGCACAAACCCTGGCTTACTGAATTCTAAAAATATAATAAAGATAAGCCAAGAAGAAATCTGAGAAGCAACTTGCCAAATACAGGATCTCTCTCACAGCTCCAGCACCCTTGGGACCTGACCAGTCCCAAATGAGGGAATTTGCCAGACCTGGGAGGTACGTTGCCACTGGTCCCCCAGCCTGCCGCCCTTCAGTGTTGCCAGCTCTGTTGCCCCAGCTAGCTCCCTGGCCTCCAAACCCACTGACTCTCATCCTGCCAGCTCTCAGCCCCACCTGGACCACAGCATGCCCCGCTCCACCCCCAAAAAAAGCTCTCAGGGTCATGCACAAAGATGCTCTGGTGGCAATTAAAAGGGGCCAGGGCAACTCCCCACTTTCTCCCCACTGTCAGAAGACCTGCCTAAGACAGAAATCAGCTCCTGTACCAGATGACTAGAAGGTAGTTAATGTAATGCTGATTTTTGTAAAAGGACACCAGAGGGGATCCTGGAAATTACACGCTGATAAGCCTAACTTCAGTGCTGCAAATTGGCAGAAACTACAATAAAGAACAGAATTATCAGGCACATAAACAAACACGATTTACTGGGGCCGAAGAGTCAACACAACTTCTGTAAAGGGAAAACATGCTTCACCAATCTATCAGAAGCCTCTGAGGAAATCAACAAGCATGTGGCTATGGGTACGACAGTCAATATAATGTACCTGGATTTTCAGAAAGCCTTTAAAAGGCTCTTAAGCAAACTAAGTGGCCATTGGGTAAGAGAGAAAATTGTCTCATGGACTGATGGAACGATAAGGCACCATGGGTAGGAATGGAGACAGGTGAACAGTGGGGTCCTCAGGGATCCATATTTGGAGCATGTTTAATACAGAAAAGAGGAAATACTTTTTCACAGTGCACAACTAACCTCTGGAACTCATTGACATAGGATGCTGTGTTGTCCAAAAGTATAACTGGCTTCAAAACAGCTGGATAAGTTTGTGGAAGATGGGTCCATCTGTGGCTATTAACCTAAATGATCAGGAATGCAACCTGGTGCTCAGAGCACGCCTAAGCAGGAGTGGAAGACAGGGGTGAATTGCTCCACAATTGCCCTGTTCTGTACTCTCCTTCTGAAGCTCTGCTATGGGCTACTGTCAGAGATGAGATACTGGACAAGATGGACCATTGTCTGATCCAGTATAGCAACTCTTGTGACATGATCCTGGTAATGTCATTAAGTTGATATGAATTCATTCCCAGGTGAGTGCCCTAACCACCAAGCAATAAAATCACTCTCAGGCTTTCCCTGGCCCTACTGTTAATTCTTTATACTCCGTGGAATAGCTTCAACAGGAGAGAGCCACATCAGAATATCCTATATCTTGGTGGGTAGGCCACTCTCCTATAATGTGGGCGATCCAGGTTCACGTCTCTTCTTCACATCAGGTAGAGGGAGGAATGAAAGCAGGTCTCCCATATTGTAAGAAAATGGCTTGACCACTTATAAACAGTGCAGAGCTCATCCTTCCCACCAAAAATTTTATTCAGCCAGTCAGCCCGACAACCTACATCAACAATTCACTGGCCCGAATCATTATGTGCCTCATTTCCCCTTCATTATCAAAGTGTAAAAGGTTTTCTGAAAGGGACTCACCTGCCTGGTATATAGTTTCTCACCTTTTATAACATGTACATGAACAGGTCAGTTTGCTTTGCCATTCTTCCTACAGAACATGCATATTCTGTCTGTGTTGGACTGTCATATTCATGCTCAGCATGAAGGACTGTATTAAAATCAAGTGATGCTCTGAGCCTCACCCACCTATACATTTTACTTGCAAGGAAGTGCTGTGCTTTTCTAAAGTCTTGCGAAGCATATTGCAAGCCTGGAAACATGCCAAGTTGGAACTGCAAACGCTAAGCTGACACATACAGAGAAGACTATTTGAGGAGTGATAGTCTAGGGATGTTGCAAATTCCATTAACTATTTGATTAGTTGATTAATCTAAATGTATTGACTATTCTATTAGTCGATAAGGGCTCTTGCTACATTTCAAAGGCAGAAGCGCCTTGGGAAACATGGAGCCAGCGAGAGACTCAAGCACAAGGCCCGCAGGGCTCTAGTACATTTCAAAAACAGGGAGCACGGGACCAGCGGGGGACTGCTTGAGTCCCCTGCTTGCCCCATGCTCTCTGCGGCACTTCTGCTTTTGAAATGTAGCAAGAGCCCCACTCTCACTACATTTCAAAGGCGGAAGCGCCACCAGTTCCCTGCTGCACCCTGCCTCCCCCCATGAAGACGGTGCTGAGGGAATCGGCTTTTAAGCCAGTTCCTTCCGGCACTGGCTCCTGCTTCCCCCCTTGCTGCCTCTCTGATAGAGGCAGCGAGGGGTAGAGGGAGGAGAGAGAGAGAAGCGACTAGTCGAGTCACTAGTTGACTAGGCACTTACAATTCTTCCTTTCTTCCCTTCTGTTAGACATAGGGATGTATTTCAATAATTCACCAATGTGCTACTACAGGATTCCTTCCCACCCATCTGTAAAATTTATCTGGGAGAACAGCCAAAATGACATTTTAGTTGGACCTGCCTTGTCGCAGATGCAAAAGAGAGAGACGGGTCCACCTCTTTATATCCACAACACCAATATTCCTTCAGTCTGATTCAAATCTCACTCAGAGATGTAAATCAGGAACAAAGCCAGTGTATGTGAGAGAAGAGTCTGAGAATAGTCTGGTTTTGCATCTTCTATTACTTTTAGTGCTGACTTTTGGAAGGGAAAACTAATCCAGCTACATCTTAAATCTCAACTTCTAATAACCTTCAACAGCCTGAGATAGTAACTCACAACACTGCTGAGGCTCCTATAAAATGATATTTTTCCAGCAGAGGTTTAACTGGGAGAAAAAAGGCACTTGAAATGGAATATACCAATTTTACTTCTCTGCTCTGCCACACCTTTCTTCCCTCTGCATGTGTTTCTCCTGTGCAGATGTAAAGGTCGTGCACCTCAGCAGACAAAGGTAGATGGGATGAAAGAGCACTTCGATGATTACAACAGTGTGTCCCACCGCCAAACAAGTATTTACATTAGCAGGTTGCCATGACAAAGCTGGAAAGACAGCTGCCACTCACATTTTGTCAGACAGGATCACTCAAGTTTCTTCCCAGAAGGAGCCATAAGCCAGAGAAGGAAAAAGAAGAAACTAAGTGCCCATGAGACAACTTGCTCATTTTTTTTCCCCAACTGCTTTTATTTAGCAGTGGAACCTTGAAAGCAACCTCATCCTCCTGCCCCCGAAAAAAAAAAGCGCAGAAGAAATTACGATCAGAAACACAGCAGTCAGGGGACCATGATATAGACTGACCATTTCTTAAACTGCAGACACCTGCAATATTAGTTTCTTCCAGTAACCCTGAGCCATCTCTGCATTTACCACTTGTTTTATTAAAAAGTCATCCATCCAATACGTTCTTATGCTTTAACTGCAGGGTTGGGGTTTTTTAGTAAAAATAAGGCCACAATAGCATTAAAAAAGCATTATCCAGGATATTATCTCAATAGGGCCATTAATCTGAACTCTGTTTAAATTTTTCAAGGGATTAAAGCTAAATTCAAAGTCTATTTCACAGGGTACGCTGGGACCTATACAAGGAAGTAAGATACAAATTATGGGTCTTCAGCCATTCTCTTGTGCCAGAAAGCACTGAAAAATGAGACTGAAAGGAGAGGAAGCCAAACGAACTATGAATCTCCAGAGAAGTCCCTGCAATGTAGCTCAGTGAAACTAAAAGGAATCTCCAGAAAGGATCATTCTCTCGTCTACTCCTGGGGCTGCAGACCAGCTCAGAGGCACACATTCTGTCTGACAACAGTAATCATCTATGAGTTTCACTATACAGGCCCCAAGATGTGATTCCTTTTGAAAGCAGGTCCACATGCTAAAGCCCCAGGTGGGAAGGATGGAGTGAGAAAGAGGGACAGACATTATACAGGTTTTAGACGTCTCATAAAAGAACAAAGGATCTCCTAATCACCCCCACACTGCTACCCAGAAAAACAAATGCCTCTTATGAGTATGACAATAAAAATATCTTCCCCCTCTCTATGGAATTATCCAACTCCTGTTTATTAAATACACAAAAGGACACATGAATAATTACTACAAAAATAAGATACAGGTGCTTCCAGCACTGCTTGGGGAGAAAGAAAACAGTCAACATTTCTGTGATCAGAGTATCAAAAGCACATTACGTGCTTCAACTGGATTTAAAGGGGCACCTGGTAACACACATATTAAACACAAAAGCTATCTGGCACCTATTTTACATGGCAGCTTCCCAGTTTCACATCTGATTGCTTCCCCGATGGCCAGGCTATGGAGGCAAATGTAGGCAGAAATGGCAGGAAACTACACTAAAGGCAAAGGGGAAAGAACTGGCCTGCCCCTCCCCATTACTATCTATTAAGTTGGGAGAAAACTGCTTTGCTAACAGGAAATACACAGGCATCCAGGAGATGTCAGATGAGACCACACAAATTTGTAATGGAGGCCCCCGACTTGCGACTACCTGAGTTCCGACCCCCTGAACTTACAAACTTTTTTAAAGTGCGGAAGGGGCCGGAAACCTCCGACTTATGTCCTCGGCCCGCATTTACGATGGCGCACGGCACTTATCGTAAATGCGGGTTCGAGTTACGACGCCTCTGACTTGCAACACTTCCTCCAGAACCAATCGCATCGCAAGTTGGGGGCCTCCTGTACTTTTCAACTCCTGTGAACCAACAGAGCTAAAATAGAATGAGCTGTGGATTCTATTCTAGCTTGAGTATTATATAGAATTAGCAATAAGTTTAAATTGTTACAGCTGTAGCATTCCATAGCAGGGTTATGGAGATCTCAGGGAGCACACTGTTTGTAGGGATGAAAATTAGGATCAGCATCTTTTTATTTATAAACTATCTATTTGAATTGTACTCTTTGAGAAACAATACATATGGACTCTCATGGTACCCTTTTTCCAAAGTCATTTTGTAGAACAGATTTGTATTTTAAGACCCTCAAATAGGTTAGTTTAGAAGGCTTCCATTCACACAAAAAATGGTGGCTCCTACTACTAAAATACCCACAAACCAATAGGACACTGAGATCTGTGTTTGAGTTAGGAATGAGCTGGCATGGGGACTATATTGCCAGTTAACTCAAGGGTAAATGAAATCAATGTAAATTTGGAATATGCAAATAATCGTAGAACTGGAAGGGCCCTTGAGAGGTCTCCAACTCCGATCTCCTGCACTCATGACAAGACCAAGCACAAGGTAGACCTGTGGGGGGCAACCTGCGGCCCCATTGGGGTTCTACGTGTGGCCCGCAAGATATCTTGTTTTATTGTTGCCCATGCTCAGGGTTGCCAGATTCTACTAGTTTCTGTCCATGTCATTCTTTTCCTACCTGTATTACTAAAGTGACACCCATGTAAAGCAAGGGCACATGAAGTGAAGTACGTTTGGATTGCACACAGTATTGACTGTAAGAGTAATGGGCTCCCTCTGCATCCAATCAAAGAGCTGCTACAATTCAATTGGCACACCCCAGAAATTTTAGGTAGCCAAGCACAGTTAGCAAAACTACCCTAACCCAGGAGACTGACTTGGTTACAATAGTCTTGCAGCCCACTGAGATGAAGGAGGGCCACTTATGCAATCCACTAGCTAGCCTAAGTTGCCCATTGCTGATCTAGACCATCCCTGACAGTGTTTGTCTAACCTGCTCTTAAAAATCTCCAATGAGGGAGATTCCACGACATCCCTAAGCAATTTATTCCAGTGCTTCAACACCCTTATAGGAAGTTTTTCCTAATGTCCAACCTAAACCTCCCTTGCTGCAATTTAAGCCCATTGCTTCTTGTCCTGTCCTCAGAGATCAAGGAGAATAATTTTTCTCCCTCCTCCATGAAACACTCTTTAAGCAGGATCAGACTCTCAGAAGCTAATCAGAAGCTAACTCAGTTATCCTAGTATGGTCTACCTACACTGTAGCTGAAGCACTGATACATAAAGGACTTCAGCATCGAATAGACCAGTATTTCTCAACCAGTGGGACGAGTACCCTTGGGATACTTGAGAGAAGTCTGGGGGAGGATACGTCAACAACTGAAATTTGGAGAAAACTGAATTTTTGTTTTAAGTTTTACAGTGCTTGATTATTTTTGTACTTTTTACACCCAAAAACGTAATCGCCCGCCAGGCTACAATTAAGTTGTTTAAACAAATGTGTTGCAATGGTAGAAAAAAATTGTGTCTGAAAACTAGGTACTGGGGGTACTTACATTTTTTTTCTTTTGAAAAAGGGGTACTTAGGGTTGAGAAAAAGGTTGAGAAACACTGGAATAGACCATGGATTCTCAAACTTCACTGGACCACAACCCCCTTCTGACAACAAAAATTACTACATGACCCCAGCGAGGCACCAGGCAGAGGAACCAGAGCCCTATGCCGGGGGGGGGGGGG
>JANRFK010002932.1:29275867-29292647 GCA_030068395.1 Apalone spinifera | reverse complement strand
GGGGGGAAAGCAAAGAGAGAAGGCAAAACTGAATAAAGGCAAAACGGAAGCACAATGGCTTCAGCCCCAGGCAGAGGACCTGTAGCCTGAGCCCCAACACCCAGAGCTGAATCCCCCCACACTTCAGCTTTGGCCCTGGGTCACAGCAAGTCTAAACCAGCTCTAATGATCCCATTAAATGGGGTTCCAACCCCCCTTTGGGGTCCCATTCCACAATTTGAAAACCACTGTCATCACTCTTCTCATTAGAAATAAAATCACGCTTCTATATACTACACTACCGTGAATAATGGCCTTAAACTTGATAAAAGTCTATGCAAATTTAAGTTGACCCGCATACCCTTTGTTGATGCAAATTTTAAACAAGAGTTAAGGGCTCTAGTGGTATGTTTTGTTGGTGGATTAGGTTTAAATGGATGTCAGTGTTAATCCAAGGTAGCTGGTACACCATGTTATTTCAATCAGGTTCCATTTTTTTAAAATTAGATTAGCATAGGTAGCACCAGATGACCCTATTGTTATTTAATTTTTGTTTCAACCATTTTATTGACTGGAAATGAGTATCTGATTGCACGGAACAGACATTGCTGAACTGAAAAAAGAAAAAAAAAAGGAAAATTGGAGTAAAACATACGTTAAACTCAGTATTCATATGGATGCCTAAACATGTGTTAAAAAAAAAAAAAAAAGAATCCTGCACTAGCAAGGAGACTGACTCTGTTTAGGTATTTAAAAGCCTTTAGCAACTGCAGAACACTAACAAATTCATCCTCAGCATCCCTCGGGATAGGAAACTGCTACTATCCCCATTTTACACATGATCTAAGGTGCAAAAAGCCTAAGTGGCTGACCCATGGTCACACAAAGTCTCTGGGCATAGCTAAGAATTTAAGTCAGATCTCCCTTGTCCCATTCAAGTTCCTTGACTGTAAGATCTCCCCAATTCCTGTCTAGGGATAATTTAGCATGTCTTTTCCATCTATGAAATATATAATTATCAATCTAATGATACTGCAACACAAGAAGAAGAGTAAAATGTCCAGGATCAACATAGTTTAGGTTGCAGCATA
Organism: Apalone spinifera; assembly: GCA_030068395.1. Classification (NCBI taxonomy): domain Eukaryota; kingdom Metazoa; phylum Chordata; order Testudines; family Trionychidae; genus Apalone; species Apalone spinifera. The sequence continues at coordinate 29,291,577 of JANRFK010002932.1, read as the reverse complement.
GACAAGACCCAGAGTTATTTTTATCATGACCCTGAGTCATAGATCAAGTTTGCCAAGGTCCAGGGTTGTAGCAGAATATAGTTAAACTCTCCCTAGGAACAGTCTATGCTATAAAATCAAACCATGTTTTAATAATGTCAGGGTCTATAGTGTTGTAACTGAAATTACAGTGTAGACAAGATCCTCAGTTAAAGACTAGTTTTAACCCAGCTTGGCTACTCCAAAGTTTAACAGCTATTAGTAAACCACGTTTTCCTGGTTATGTCTACTTGGCTGCAGACTATCAGGAAGGGGACACAGGGACTACTAATTCAACTTCACTTGGTTAGCATGGTGTCCAAGATGATGGTGGCAAAGAAAATCTTGGTTCTCCCTTGTCAAGGATACAAATTAAACAGCCACAGCTCAGGCAGGATAATAAGGGACTGACACTAACTCTTACTCTGAATCCCATAATTCACTGGTATTTGAAGTCTGTTTTGGCTGAATGTTAAAGCCCAAACCTCCGTGTCATTTCTACTGTGTATGATGAAATCATTTCTTACCCATGTTGAGACAAGTTTGTGGTCACTAGTACAGTTTTCACTTCTTCCACACCACTGCCATCAACCACATTGTCAGGTGTCGTTACCACGACCACCTCCTCCATGTGAACGCTCACATCTGGGGTCGCCATGGTTAGGCAAAAGAGCACAGCAATCACCAGCTATGTGGAGAAGTCCCTCCGGGAACTGGTTTCCTGTGATTAAAAAAAAAAAAGTGATAGATGAAAAGATTCCCAGTAGTAAAACTGGCTAGAAAAATAAGAACCACAGAATTGTAGAACACTAGAACTGGAAGGGACCTCGAGAGGTCATCAAGTCCAGTCCCCTGCCCTCACAGTACGACCATCTATATCATCCCTAATAGATGTCTGTCTAACCTGTTCTTAAATATCTCCAGTGATGGAGATCTACAACCTCCCTAGGCAACTTATTCCAGTGCTTAACCACCCTGACAGAAAGTTTTTCCTAATGTCCAACCTAAACCCCTTCTGCAATTTAAGCCCATTGCTTCTTGTCCTATCATCAGAGATCAAGGAGAACAATTTTTCCTCTCTCCTTCCAGCAACACCCTTTTAGATACTTGAAACGGCTATCATTTCTCCTCCAGTCTTCTCTTCTCTAAACAAATCCAATACTTTCAGTCTTCCCTCATAGGACATGTTTTTTAGACCTTTAATCTTTTATTTTGCACTTTGCTTTTGTCTTATTAAACTTGATTCTATTTACCTCAGACCATTTCTCCAGCTCGTTTTGAATTATGACCCTGTCCTCCAAAGCACTTGCAACCCCTCCCAGCTTGGTATCATCTGCAAACTTAATAAGCATACTCTCTATGCCAATATCTAAATCGCTGATGAAGATATTGAACAAAACCGGTTCCAAAAATGACCCCTGCAGAACCACACTAGTTATGCCCTTCCAGCACCACTGTGACCATTTAATAGCTACTCTCTGGGTGCATCTAGACTACAGGCTTTTGTCGACAGATACTGTCGACAAAGCTTCTGTCGAAAAAGAGCGCCTAGACTACAGCCAGTTCTGTTGACAAAGCAAGCCACTTTTTTGACAGAGAGTCTAGACGTTCTCTTTTGAAAAAGCAGTGTGGATGCAATAGCGCCTTTTTTCGACATAACTATTGAAAAAAGGCGTTATTCCTCATAGAATGAGGTTTACCACTGTCAGCAAAACTGCTGCGTTCTATCGACTTACTGTTGACAGAACTCGGTGGTAGTATAGATGCAGGTATAGTTTTGTCAACAAAAGTCCACTTTTGTCGACAAAATCCTGTAGTCTAGACACACCCTCTGAGAACAGTTATTCTGCTAGTTATGCACCCATCTTACAGTAGCTCCATCTAGGTCGTATTTCCCTAGTTTATTGATAAGAAAGTCATGTGAGACCATATCAAATGATTTACTAAAGCTTAAGTATACCACATCAACCACTTGCCCTTTATCCACAAGACTTGTTATCCTAGCAAAGAAAGCTATTAAACTGGTTTCACAGGATTTGTTCTTTACAAATCCATGCTGACTGTTACCTATCACCTTATTATCTTCCAGATGTTAGCAGATGAATTCCTTAGTTATTTGCTCCATTATCTTCCCTGGCACAGAAGTGAAGCGTACTGCTCTGTAGTTTCCTGGATTGTTCTTATTTCTCCTTTTATAGATGGGCACTATATTTGCCCCTTTCCAGTGTTTTGGAATCTCTCCCAGTCTCCATGACTTTTCAAAGATGATAGCTAATAGTTCAGATACCTCCTCTATCAGCTCCTCGAGTATTCTTGGATGTATTTCATCAGGGCTTAAAGACATGAAAACATCTCACTTTTCTAAGTAATTTTTTTTTATTTTTAACTTTTAAACCTACTCCATTTCCACTAGCATTCACTATATTAGGCATCCCTTCATCATCAAACCTGTGTTTCAGTTTTCACCAAGAAGAGTCATTAAGCACCTCTGCCATTTCCAAGTTTCCTGTTATTGTTTTTCCCTCTTCACTGAGCAATGGGCCTACCCTGTTCTTGGTCTTCCTCTTGCTTTTAATATATTTGTAGAATGTCTTCTTGTTACCCTTTATGTCTCTAGCTAGACTGAGCTTGTTTTGTGCCTTCGCCTTTCTAATCTTGCCCCTACATACCTGAGTTATTTGCTTATATTCATCCTTTATAATTTGACCTAGTTTCCACTTTTTATAGGATTCCTTTTTGTAAGATCTCCTGGTTAAGACAAGGCGGTCTGTTGCCATACTTTCTATCTTTCCTACATAGTGGAATAGTTTGCTTTTGGTCCCTTAATATTGTTCCTTTGAAAAACTGCCAACTGTCTTCAGTTGTTTTTCCTCTTAGTCTTGCTTCCCATGGGACCTTACCTATCAGCTTTCTGAGTTTACTTAAATCTGCCTTCCTGAAATCCACTGTCTTTATTTTGCTTTTCTCCCTCCTACCATTCCTTAGAATCATGAACTGTATGATTTCATGATCACTTTCACCCAACCTGCCTTCCACTTTCAAATTCTCAACCAGTCCTCACTATTTATTTAAATCAAATCTAGAACAGCTCTCCCTCTCCCCCAGTAGCTTTCTCTAACTTGCAGTCCAGAAACTTGCTAAATAATCTGTGCCATGCTGTTTTAGTTTCCCAAAATGTGTCTGGATAGTTGAAGTCCCACATCACCACCAAATCCTGAACTTTGGGGGATTCTGTTAGTTGTTTAAAAAAAGCTTCATCCACCTCTTCTGCTTGAGTAGGTATTCTATAGTAGATCCCTTGCATGGCATCTCCCTTGTTGTTACCCCTTTTCACCAATGCAGAATAGGAGCAAGACGTCCTCGCTTGTAAAGCCTGCATCCCAAACAAAATACCAGAAATTGCCATCCCACTGGTTCCATCTTGAGAACAGACCAAGAGAAGACCATTAGAAACATAAGCTGGGATACTGGAAAACATATCATAGGCTTTGTTGTTGTTACATGATAGCTACTTCAGAAGCTACTTGAGAGAATAAAATGCCATGGTAGCTGGAATTCTCTCAGTACTGCCTCCATTCACAAAGTGAAACAACAGGAGAAGCCAGACCCTGAATTATTATGGCCTCATGAAATAGCACACTGGAGAAAAAACATTCAAAGTGGAGTCTGCCCATGTTACTGGTATTTATTAATGTAATTATTCACCAAAGAATATCTTCAACTGGCTAGCTTTGCCTGACACTAAAGAACTATTGACCAGCAAGCTACTATCTGCCTTATAACAACAGGACTGCATTTTGCAATCTGAGGCTTTTCCCTCGTTAGTCCTTCCTTCCCCAAAATCTGTTTCACAATGGGGAGAGAGGCTGATACAGGTCATCTCCCGCATCTTTGTTATAAATTGCAAGAACACCTTTACTGTTTTGAGTGGCAGCAGTGTATCAGCTTCACCATCCTCTTTGCCAGCATCCCTGGCACTTCACAACATAGGAATTGCTTTCCCAGGTCAAACAAATGGCCATTTTAGTTCAATATTCTGCCTCTGACAGTAGACAGTACCAAGTGCCTCAAAGCTCAATGCAAGAAACGTCTTAATGATTCCTTATCATGTGTGCAGGTAGCGTCTTTCTTAGGGATTTCAACATGTAGTCAATTACATGATTAACTGATAAGCCTGAATATATTGGTTAATCCTGTTGACTACATGCACGCCCCTCCCCTTGCTGCCTCTGATAAAGAGGCAACAAGCAGGGGGAGGGAGGAGAGGGCAGGAGCAGATACATGCAGGAAGCCCTCCAGGCATGCCAGCTTCTGCAGAGCTGCCTGCCTTCCCCCGCCTCCCACAGAGGCCGCAGGGGTGGGGGAAAGAGGGGCAGAAGAGAGCTGATGCTGGTTGGGAGCTGCCTTAAAAGCTGACTCCACGAACATCAGCTGATACAAAGGCAGCAGTGCAGGGGGTGGGGGAGCAGGCAGTAGCGGGTATACACTGGAAGTAGCTTTCACACCAGTTCCCCGTGCATAATGGCTCCCATGGAGCTGCCTCCCCCTGCCATGCTGCTGCCTCTATCAAAGGGGGGGGGACAGAGGGAGGAAGGAATGTAGGCAAGCACCAGCTCCAGCCTCCCCCCAACATGTAACCGCTAACATTTCCTGGTTACTTGTGTACACAAACAGGGCCAGACTGAGCCATTCCGGCACCCCGGACAGACAGTTTAATTGCGCCCCGGGTTGGGGGAGGGCGCATGCGCGGCCCCGCCCCTGCACCGGCATGTGGGGGAGGGCGCATGTACAGCCCCACCCCCGCACCAGCGCGTGGGGGAGGGCGCATGCGCGGCCCCGCCTGGCACGTGGGTAAAGGCGCGTGGAGCTGGCGGCGGCAGGACGCGTGTGCCCGGCCTGGCCCAGTCTGGCTACCGCTGCTGGTGTGCAGCCCGGGGCCACCCGAGGTGGGCCGAGCCTGGCAGTGCAGGGCCCCGTGGCCGCGGGGGGAAGGGTGCTGTTGGCCAGTGCTGCGGGGGTTAACGCGGCTCCCACCCCGGGTGACTGCTGCGGGGTGGCCGGTGGGAGCTGCTGCAGCCTGCGATCCAGGAGCCGGGCACGCTGTACGCCCCTTATAGCTGTTGGCACCCCGGGCAGCTGCCCTGCTAGCCCATGCCTTAATCCAGCCCTGTACACAAATACCTGATAGATAACATCCCTAATCTTTCTAATCCTATCAATTAAGAGTTGGCTTCAAAGTGCTACATAGACTAGAAACTTGAAGGCAAAGAGATACCCCAGGATCCTCTTTACTGACACTAAAAGTGGTTTAAAAACCAACAACCCTGGCTACTCTGAAAAAAAGTTGAAGATGATCCAGGCATGGCCTGGAGATGCTCCAGGTAGCAACTCAGAGCCAGGAACCCAACTACTAATAATGAAAATAGTTTATTTCTCCTCCATTGTGTGTATGTGCATGTGCATGTTAAAAAAGCCACACACATAGAACGGAGGAGAAACAAACTATTTGCCAAGCGAGGCAATGGTATAAGACTGGAATAAAATAAAAGCTGCTGTGTAAATGGTTATTTTTCCTGTCTTCTTTGCCCTGTTTTTAAGTGTAATTAAATATGCACTGGCTGAGAGGCAGGAAGATAATTTGGGGGCTATGGTGGCAGGCAAATCTGCATGGTAAAGGAAGGAAAGCATGGAAAGGTAAAGATGATCTGGGAAGGGTGAAGGAACAGCAATAAAGCTATGTTTGTAAGGCATGTAGGACAAAGGGGCCCTCAACTTGGTGAGGCTCTAGAGGCTACCACCTTATAAATGTCAAATAATGATACCAAGTTTTCGGGAATGTACCAGGGAAACAGGAGGATAAGAAAGTGTCAACAGTGCAGAAACTCTGGGCAGCAGCAAAAATGGACTGAAGACTAGGGGTTTTTAGGTTGGCATAAGTAAGTCAGGATCCGTGCTGACTGGGCAGAGAGCAATCTTCAAGGATAGGGGGCAGAAGGAGGGTAACAGCTGCTCTCAACATGTGGTGAAAAGTGTAGTGTGTAAAAGTTTTAAGAACATTAAAATAGAAAACAAAATTTTAAACAATTGGTTCTGACATTCACACAAGACATTAAATAACAAGAAAAGAGACACATGACAGATTGAGGGTATAATCCAGAAGGTGTCTTATAGCACTCTGAGGAGCAGAAGAGAGCGCCTTCAGATTTCTGGAGGTAATAGTAATTTCTGTACATTAATTCATGGAAACCAGTCAGCTCCAGGAGGTAAATGCAATTTCCTTCTAGTCTCAGAAGTTTTAGCCCAGATCAAAACTTTGCAGAATTGGAAGGCATAAAGTGACAGAGAAAACTGTTTTCAAGTCAGTGTTTCTAAGGGATTGGTAATAAATTTAATAGGAAAACTATTTTTAGAGTCCCGATTTTAATGTTGATGGTGTCCTTTTAAAAGACGTAATGGTCTCAGCTAACTCTTGCTATTAGCTTTCATCTTAAACACCTCTGGAATTACTTTTGTCAGGTGCAAAACAGCATGCTGCAGACAGTTTGGATGCTGGGATCAGCAATTCAAATGCAAAATATTACAAGTGACAAAACAGGAAACCCCTAGCACAAGGCCTACTTATTTAGTTTCTTTCTTTCTCTCTCTCTCTCACTCACTCGCACACTTCTTCACATCTACAGTATGCTATACTACACTACACTACACTACAAACGGACACACAAAAGCTATTTCTGTTGCTCCCAGTCTTTACACAGGATGCTAACACCTGCCCTTCCTCTCCTTTCCGGGCTGAGCACTTGTGCTCACAGTTGCTGCCCTAGCTGCCTCTGCCTTCTTGGCCACATAGCTAACCCAGACACCCACTTTCTAGCCATGAAGGGCCCAAGCCCTGCCTCTAGAGCAAGGCCTGGAATCCCCTCTTGCCTAAGAATCACAGAGCTCTAAATCAGCAGCTGCCAACTCTAGGCAAGCAGCAGGCCTACGCATGGCTCTGAAGCACACATGAGCAGGGCTGCTGCTGATGAACAGCTCCAGATCCAGCAGATTCATCCTCTGCCTGCTGTCTCCCCAGGCTCTCTGTATCCCTGTCCTATGCCTTCTATAACCTTCTGGTGGTCTTGTACTCTTTTTTTAATCCATTCATCCCTTTCTTTGACAATGCCTGGTGTCTTTACCTAGAGCCCCATGTTCCAAAACTGACACTTTTCTACACATGGATCCTTGGACTCAGGTAGCGTCCCAATGAAGTCAGAAGAGGTCAGCCCAGGAAAAGAAGTCCACACATGTAGAAATTGTCACAGATCGGGGCCCTGGTTTTATAGTCCACTCGTCCTACAGAAAAGAAGAGCAGGAGAGAGGCCAAGACAGTTTAAGGCTCCTTACAAAAACCAACTTGATCATCAAGTTGTTTGCCAAAAACAACACAACACACACAAATTGCCCTGTATCTCTCCCTCCCCCCTACTTCTTTCTAGCCAACTGAGCTATTTTTAAAAAAGTTGTATTGCATGTCCCCTCCCGCAAGGACAAGCTGTAGATCTGCTCTGACCTACATTTAAAAAAATCCAGCATGCACTGGCTGACCAATAGAGATGAGAAAGAACTGCCCACTTCTTCAGCTTCCTTGTAAATACAACCAGTTATGCCCCTTATGGCACTTTGAGATGAACCCAAAGGGCAGTACAGGCCATGGCAATCTGAGGGAAGCCAGAACCACAATTCAGACAAGCAGATGTGCAGATAGCTTCTTCTACCAGTTGGTGCCACTTCCCAACACTGAAGTGAGAGGCCAGTTTTTATTTCAGCTTCAGATTGGACACAATTGTAACTCAGGCTCAAATCTTCAAAGAGCTGTACACCTGTGAAATGGGGATTATACTTCTTTTCTCCCACATCTGTCTTGAGAAGGTAACAATGCAAGTTCTTCAGGGAAGGAAATGTCTGTACAGCACCCAGCATAACAGAACCACTAATCACATTTAAAAGTAATAATTTTCAGCCAAAATTCTTAAAACAGCCTTAACTCTGCCCTACTATTCCCAGCCAAACTTTCTCATCTAATGGTCAGACACAGAAAAAGAACACCACTGTCCCAAAGGAAACTCTACATACTGGGTTTCAAATTATAACTGAGCCTAACTTTTTCTTCAGTGCTTTTGCAGGAACCACAACTTTCTGTTCTATATAGGTTCTTATACCAAGCATATCACCATAGTATCTGAGCACCTTCCACTAGTGCATTACTACATCTTTCATGTCCACCCACCAACCATTCAGCAACATGCATCCATCCTCCCACCATGGATGGAGACCTCATGCCACCCTATACAGCTTCCCAATATTGGCCAAACACCTTATTGCTCTAGCCACTGTACAATCCAAAGATCAACTGCTACTGTGGCCTTCTCTCCACCAGTGGGCTCTAGGACAAACAATACAATGCATGCATATGTAATACTGGCCTGGAATTTCTCCATACTTGCTAGAAACCTTAGGTAAATATTAGTGTAAAATCTGTAATTCATATATGCAATAGGAAAGGATGTATGGTGTGAAAGAATTCAGTTACCTTCTCTTAACTGTTGTTCTTTGAGATGTGCTGTTCATGTCCGTTCCAACTGTGTGCGTGCAGGGAAGCCAGAAGATTTTACCCTTAGCAGCATTCATTGAGTCAGTCTGGGTGCCCCCTGGAGTGGTTCCATAATGGTGTCTAGGATATAAGCCCTGCTAACCTGCTAACCACCCAGTTCCTTCTTGCTTTCAGTTCAGCAGCGGGGTAAGAGGGTGGATATTGGAATGGACATGAACAATACATTTTGAAGAGCAACAGTTATGAGAAGGCGAGGAACCATTTTTTCTTCTTTGAGTGCTTGTCTGTGTGCATTCCAGTCAGGTAACTCCCATGCCTAGGTTCAGGAGGTAGGGTCGGAATCATAAACTGATTGGAACACAGTCCCACCAAAGGCCACAATATCCAGTCGACCAGAGACAATCGAACATGTGGACAGACGACCCTGTTGCCTCTCTACAGATTGTGGTAACACCCGTGAATACAGGAGACTATCCAAGAGGAGATACATTGAGAGGATAGACTGGCCCATCATCCTATCCGTAATTGCTACAAATTGGTGTGACTTCCTAAACGGTCTATTGCTCTCAATGTAAAAGGCCAAAACCCTGTGGACAACCAGAGAGTTGAGTCTTTGTTCCTGACTCCCAGAACGCAGCTTAGGATAGAATATGGAGAGAAATATGTCCTGATGGATGTGGGATTGATATAACACTTTAGGGAAGAATGAGGGCTTGGCTGCATCTTGTCCTTAAGAATGTAATATAGGATGTAAGATGTCAGGACCCAGAGCTCCAAAAACCTCCTTGCCTTCCAGCCCTCACGGGTTAACTGGAACCTGTAAGCATCACCCATTAAGGGTGATACTTACCAGTTAACTGGTTAAGCTTTTACATCCCTACTGCGTAGTGCCGAGTAATCGGACCCCAAAGACCGGTAAATCCTGGTTTCGTGACTGACTGGTGTTGCTGAAACCCACGCCAGAGATCAACACAACAGGAAGAAGGGCTTGCCGCAAGATGGAACCAGTTTTCTAGCAACCACAGGTGCCTCAACTTCTCAAAGAACCCGGCACTGTCATATGAATCAGATTCCAGGCTGCTTCAAAGGTCTCCATGGTGGAGGGAAGCTGAATTTCCCAGCCCATGTTGGTCTGCGAGCGGTGCTGGGTTGGACTTGACTGAACCTCTTGTGGAGCTGGAGTCAACACACCCATAGGAGCCACCTTGCTCTGCACCTGCTGAGGGGGCTGATGCTTCCCTGTGGAGGATTGCTTTTTTGAACACTGGAGGAATGGCCTCTCTCATGTCTCTGCTTCTTCTGGGGCACCAGAGACAGGGATTTGCGCCTGCCCCCTTTAAAATGAGCACTATGCCATTACAGCTCCCTGATGGGCACCAAATCACATGCCGTCGGCACTGCTGCACTTTGTACTGAGAAAGAGGTACTGCATGTAAGGTCTGCAGACTTTGGGTCAGATTGGGAGCAAAGAGCCCCCATAAGAATGATCCTGAGCCTCTTCTCACAATCCCTAAGTGTCCGCGTGTGAAAACTTTTACAAATACGGCAGTTTTCTTTCTAGTGTCTCTCACACAGAGGCACTTTAAGCACTCAGTGAGGGAGTCACTTTTTGGCATAAGCTTGGCAAGCTTTAAACACCAGGGACTGAAACACGACCTGGTATGGGGAGAGGAAGGGGGGTTCCCCCTAACTGCTAACCTAACTATAACTAACAAACTATTAACAGACAAACGGGATACTACTAATGGCACTTGGTAGAGCAAGAGGTTCCAGCTGCTATCACTAGGTTATAAGGAAGGACTGGGGAGTTGGTGGGTCAGCAGGGCTATATATTAGACACCATAATGACACTTCTCCAACTGACACCCAGACTGACCCAACGGATGCTGCTAAGGGAAAAAATTTCTGCTTTCCTGCATGCATGCGCACGCACACACCACTGATTGGAATGCACATGGACAAGCACTTGAAGAAACAGAGCTAAGGCTCTTTTCTCTAGCTCTTTAAGTGCAAAAGTATTGTCAAACCTTTTTAAAATAATTAATGTTACAACAACCTCACAATAAATTAATGTACACTATTTACAACTTTAAACACATCTGTCTAATTCATACTTAAAAACCTCAAAGTGACAGGGATTCCATAACTTGTTCAGGTAATCCAGTTTTTCCCAAATAACTAATCTAAGTTTCTCTTGCTGCAAACTCAGCTGCTCATTTCTTGCCCATCCTTTGATGGACATAGAGAAGGACTGATCACCATCCTCTACATAACATTTCAGCAGTCTTTAAATATGTATCACCCTTCATTCTCTTTTCTAGACTAAACTTGCTCCATTTTTCAACCTTAAAGAAGTGCACCCCAAGAATTTGGGCGCTGGTTTAAGTATTAATGAAAGAGAGGTGTTCACAACAACAGCCAGAGCCGAAAGAGGACAAGGAATTGCTAGGAAAATGCTCTCCTCTGTTTTCCAGGGTACCTCCACAGTAGGACCAACAACAGGGTATTTATTGAGTGAAGACTGCCAATCATGCCAACTTATGTGGTACTTTTAAGAGGCAAACAGTGAGGAAGTAGGAGAGAAAACAAAATCATTTCCTCTAGAGACATCAGCAAATGTCTACACCAACAATAACAAAAATCAAAACATAATTAAGCTTATATTTTTGCAGATTTTGTACCAACAACTGCAACATGGACCATGATGAAATAATCGTGCAGTTTTCTTGAAAACAAGTGTGTGTTTCATCCACTTAAAATGCATAGTGATGGTTGCAGTGCAATTAATGGCATGCAAAGGTCTCTCTTTCCACCCCACAAGACTTCTCCCAGAGTGCCAGACTATAGCACTCTTGAAATAACCAAGGCTTATTATGATGGGGGTGGAGGATGGGGTGCTTATTATTTAAAACAGACAGTTTGGTGAGAAGGGCAAAGTAGATGGAAGGCCAAGAGAAACAACGTTTGAACTTTAGGCAGCAATAAGTCAGAAGCAAGGACAGGGCAGCCAGACTAAGCAAAAGAGGGGAGTGGATTTATATACATTAGATATAGTTAATATTCACTTTATGATACAGCCCTTTCTCTAATTGCTTTCATTGGTCAGAGTGTAAGTTCTTTGTGCCAGGGACTAGCACAAAGTTAGACTAGGTCTAACTTTACATCTGTAAAATGCCTTGTACAGGTTGGATGCTATATAAACAAATTGCTCATGATGCAACATGAAATTCAGATGTAAAGAAGCCAATGCCAGGTACAACAGTAAATCATAGGGACTAAATCAAAGCAGCCATCAAGATCATTAGAGCTCATCAAAAAAATTTCCAGTGGAACCAAAATGTTTCTTGGGCCGCCTGGCTCCCTTGATGCCCACCAAGAGGATTCCCAGGTCCTCTGCCAGGCTCCCAGGCTTCCCAAGTTGCAACCTCCCCAGGGTTTCCCAATTAAAAAATGTTGACAGGAAGGAATTTTTTCCTAGCCAGTTCCAGTCCCTATGCTTCTCTGCTCCAAGAAACCTTGTATCAGAGAGAGAGAGAAAGAGAGAGGGGAATCCAAGTACTTTGGCAGGACTAACTACTATTCAGGAATACACAGGCCACTGATTAGGAGTTGGGGGGGGGGGCAGCAAGAAGGGGGAAATCATAGAATACTAGAACTGGAAGGGACCTCACGAGGTCATCAAGTCCAGAACCAAGCACCATCTAGATCAAGCCTGGGCAAAATAAGGCCTGTGGGCTGGATCCGGCCCACCAAACCACCAGATCTGGCCCGTGGAGGCAGTGGGGAGCCCCAGGCAGGCTCCCCTGCTTGTCCAGCAGAAACACGGCTGATGGGTGCTCTCTCGTTGAGTCCGGAGGGGAGGGGAGAAGATTCAGACATTGCTCCCGCCCCCAGCACAATCCCATTGGCCAGTTTCTGGACAGACGCTGGCCAATAGGAGTTGCCTGTTTAAATAACAGGCAGCCACAAAGCACAAACCTCCTGCTCATTCACTCAAGCACATGGCCAAGCAGGCAGAAACATTTTAAGCAAGCCTTTAGCTCTGCAGGCAGGCAAGTCTCCTGGCGAGAACCTGACTCTGGCACCTCAGCCCCTCCCTTCCACAACCCTCTGCCCCACACTCCTACCCCACTAATCCACATGCACCCATACCCTCCCCTCCCCCCAGTTCTGGCATTCTAATCTCCTGCCCAAAATCACAATCCCCTCCTACCCTAGGTCACATCCCAAAACTCTGCACCCCAGTTCCCTGCCCTAGGTCACAACTACCTCCTTCGCCCAAACTCCCTCCCAGACCCGATTCTCCCTTCTGCACCCCAATCCTTTACCCCAAGCTCCTTTCTGCACTCAACCTCCATCCCAGACCCCATACCTCCTCCATTAATACCATGGAAGAATGCGGCCCTCAACCACTTCCCAAAATCTTGGGAGTGGGCCCCCCCCAATCAAAAATTATTGCCCATCCCTGATCTAGATCATGCTTGAGAGATGTTTGTCTAACCTGCTCTGAAGTATCTCCGATAATAGAGACTCCACAACTTCCTTAGGAAATTTATTCCAGTGTTTAACCACACTGCCCATTAGGAAGTTTTTCCTAATGTGCAATCTAGAAAGGAGAATAGTTAACTGGTAAGCATCACCCTTACCGGGTCATGCTTACCAGTTACAGTTAACTGGCAGCCCTGCCAGGCCAGAGCAGCCCACCGCACTGCAGGTGGGAGAGCACTCCAGCCAGCCTGGAGCAGCCTTCCCACCCGTTTAAGCGGTTAATTGGTTAAACATAACGTTATCTGATTAAACAGAACTTTACATTTCTAGTCCAACCTAAACCTCCCATGCTGCAATTATTTAAGTCCATTGCTTCTTGTCCTATCATCATACTTTAAGAATTTTTCTACCTCGACCCTTTTAGGTACCTGAAAGCTGTTATGTCAACCTTCTGCACATTTCAACCACCTCTGTAAAGGTTACTTATGCTTGAGGGCTGAGTATTCCCAATGCATTTGTCAAAAGTTCTGACATGGAAAGACGTGTTCATAAAATACCTCCAAAATATAACTGCAGGAGATCCCCTTCCACATGATCATCTCCACCTACAATCTAAAGAATGCATGCACCAAACAGGAATGGGAACCACTGGCATGATTTCAGATGGCCTCACAGCAACTGGCTAGGGCTCAAAAGATGCCCATTTACAAGTTGCTGATGTGCCAGCGGCAGAGGCTGAAACAGGCAGGTGTCTGACTGCTCTTTGCTTTAACTTATCCCCTCTGCTGGTTCCCAGTCTGCTCCTTTGAGGATTTCTCTACACCAGGATTTTTAATAGCATTTTAAGCCATCTGTTAAATATAGTTGCAAATTCTAGTGTAGCCTTAGGGTTAAACATAACTATGAACAAATGTGTTGGGGTTAGCTCTGGACGTAACAATAGAAGAGATTTTGTTCTGCTGGTTGTTTATTGTTTCTGTAATTTATAACAAACCACCTAGGATTTTTGTACAAAAAAGGGAATAATTACAGATATAATCTAGAATCCACTCCAATGCACACAGTTCAACATCAACTGCCTTGTCTTAATTTTTAACGTTTCCCGTAAGGAAAAAAGTTCAAACATTGGCCACCATGCACAATACAATTATAACAAAGTCAAAGCTTCTCATCCTAGCTGATGAGAACGGGTGGAGATGACTTATTTCACTCCTCTCCATCTTTTTGTCTTCCAGAATGCAATGACATGGGATTAGGATACAGGTACTCCTTATCATTCCTTCCCTTCCCGCCACCATTCAAAAAAACACCCCACAAAACCCTGGTAGTTTGTCTTGGACACTTTTGGAAAAAGAGCAACCCTATAGCATTTCCAGCAGCTGCAGAATCTTCCCAGTTGAGAATCATGCAAGGTCCATGCCCCCCAGGTCTGTTCAGATCTGACAACTTGTCAGAGCAGAGGAATCATACTGTTGAGTGGTCTGCTTGCTCCGTCCGGCGCTGAAGTGCATCTGACAAAAAGATTGTTCCTACTATTGCCATTGGACCCTTCCAGCTTCCGAACCCATTCCTTCTCTCTTCACACTACCAGCCAAGAAAGTAGGCAAAGGAGAAGTTAAATCCACTACTACTGCAGCTTTCCACCTGACCACATGGATGGAAAAAAGGACAAAGAAGATCTAATATGCAGAAAGATTAAAATTATTTGGACCTGACTCCAAAGCCAAAAGGAGAGGTAGAACACCTCCCCCACAAATTGCACTCTCTGGAAACAAGCACAGAATTGCTTAATCTAGAACTGCCAAGGAGTTCCAACCCCAACACATTTTTGAAGAGTATCCAGTCCTAAATTGTAAAATGCTTGGAAATACGTAATGTTAGGTTAAATGTACTACCGAATCAAATTCATTTAAATTTTTAAATATGTATTTGTTCTTTTCATGACAGGACAGATATTTCGCTCTGTGGCAGAGTTAAGTATCCCAGCAACCAGAAAAAATTGCCTTAAGAGTGACGCTAGGTTGACTGCACAACAGAGAACTCAGGGAGCCAGCAGTAACCTCCTAGTTTTGGTTTTTTGCACAAATAGCATTCAGTGATTAGGGGTGCACTTGAAGCAGGATGCACAAACTGAACATATTACATTCACAGGGCAGATCTTGCAATGGAGGGGAATGGGAAGGGAGACTACAGTAATGCTAGCAGACTAAAGAAAGAAAAGGGCTCCCCCAGAATGTCTGTATTTTTGGCTACAAGGTGGTGTACACTTTACCCGCACATTGCATTCATTCAGGGCCCGAGTGTGTATGCAAGTAAAATGCAGAGTGCATGCAAAGCATGTCGGTTGCAATAAAAGGTTTTGGGGTGCATTTCATATAATGCCCAGAAGAAAAAGTGTTAAAGGGGAGAGGGTGCAAATACTGCACAGAACACCTAGAGAGGGTGGTGTATTGCAGCTTAAGAACGCATTGCACGCAACCCCCAGGAAGAGTGTACTGTAAGCGCAGGGGGAGAGAGGAACCCGGTAGGCAATGCCGAGAAAACGCTGCACACACACTGCATGCACTGTTGAGAGGCGGGCTGGGGTGCGGACCGTTCATGCCCTGCTCGCAGG